>PVJD01005610.1:0-112735 GCA_004026545.1 Mormoops blainvillei | reverse complement strand
TTTCTCAAAAGAAACTTTGCAGGCTGGAAGGGATTGGCAAGAAATATTGAGGCAAAATTGCTCCACCCAGTAAAACTATCATTTAGAATTGAAGGACAGATAAAGAGCTTTCAGACAAGAGAAAACTAAAGTTCATCATTGCGAAACCATTATTGTATGAAAGGTAAAAAAAATGGACTTTTTTAAAGAAAAAGAAGATTAAAACTATGAACAATAAAATGGCAATAACTACATATCTATCAACATTGAATCTAAAAAGCAAACTAAGCGAACAATAACAGAGATGGAATCATGGATACAGAGAACATTTTGATGGTTGCCAGAGGGAGGTATGGGGGAAAGTGTGAAGGGGTGAGGGGATTAAAAAGTACAAATAGATAGTTTCAGAATAGCCATGGGGGTGTATGGTACAGTTTAGGAAATGGAGCAGCCAAGGAACCTATACTCATGATCCATGGACATGAACAATGGTGTGGCGATTACCTGAGGGGGTATGGAGTGGAGGGGGCAAAGAGAGAAAAATTGGGACAATTGTAAGGGCATAATCAATAAAATAGAAATACAAAATAAATAAAAATTATCATAAAAATATTTTTTAAAATGTACTGAATCTAAATGACTTAATTAAAAAATTTTTTTAAAACACGACCTGCCCCTATTTAAATTCCCAAGAAATATTCATTCACAAAACACACTTTGTTTTATTTATACTTACTTATAAAGAATTTGGTGGAAGTTACACTTTAAGCAGAAATGAGAAACAAGTATTTAAAAATGGCTAATCCATGGCACATTCACTTCTGTTTGCTGTTAGACATTTATGACCACATAAAAAGGAACAGAAAGGGAAGAGGCAGAGTACTTTTGTAAATGTTGTCTTTGTTCCCGGATCCTTTTTCTATTCTCTCTTACAGGCACCTTGTTTATTTGCATAGCTTTCGCCATTACCTTTATGCAGATAACTCTCTAAACTACATCTACAATCTCATTCTTTCCTGAGCGAGGGTACCATATCCCCAAAGAACATGAGTCATTTCCACTGCTTATCTTTCTGTTATTTCAATTCAATATATCTAAAACGAGATTCATGACCTTCTTTCCCACACTGACACCCATTCTTGGTTGGACTATTCCTTTTAATGATAGCGCTATTCTTCAAAGCATAGAGCCTCTAAATCTTGGACTAAGCTTTGTTTTTTCCTTCTCTCTGACCACCCCCCACCAATCCCCAACATAATCAATCACTACTTTCTGATTATTTTTTTTTATTACTTCTTCTAGCATTTTTATTTATTCTTAATTCTTCCTTTCCTGACCCTATTTCAGGTCTTAGTCATCTCTTACCTGGACTGCTATTATACCTCCTGCATTAGAGTTCTCTTATAGAATATAAGGGCTTGACCAGAATTTGAAAAAAAAAAGAACATGAATATCTATGAATAAGAAACGTGTGTGTGTACATTCATATACCTGTATATAATATATCTATCATGTGTATATGTATCTGTGTGTGCACATGTGTGGTTTATGTATGAGTCAGCCTCGCCTCCTCTCTTTCCTTTACCTCCCACATCAGTTATGTTTGAGTTCCTATAAGCTCATAACTTATGCTCCAATGTTTTTACTATTACCACCCATCTGTATTACTGTCTCTCAACTGCAGTAATATTCTTCTTAATGGTTTTCCATGCTTCCATACTTGCAATTATAATCACATTTCCATATAAGAAACATAATGATTATAGCTTGCATCAAACTCCCATAGGGTTTTAAAACAAAATACATTTTTTTGTCTCTATCTGCAATTTGCTACATGACTTCTTTCCTACATCTTGCTTTACCTTATGTCTAGTCTCTCTCCCTTGACCATTTTTATAGCCATATTGGCTTGCTTCTTTTTTTTGTCTTAGTGAGCCCAGCAGACTCATTTTCATATCAGAAACTGAAAAGCCCCCTGCAGAGATGTTTGCACCATTTGACTACTTGTTATTCAGTTCTTGCCTCAAATGATGCTTCTTCAAGTCATTTTTAATAACCATCTTTCCTCCAGTAGCCAAGCCTTCCCCTAAATTCATTCTACGTTTCATTTCCCAGTTTTATATTTTTGTATCAATTATTTATGATGAAAACATATTATTATAAATTCAACCAATCGCAAATTGAAAGTATGAAAAAATAAGACCCAGAAAATTCCAAAAGGCAAAGCTTGCATTTGCCACTCATCTAGCACTACTCTGTATCCAGGCAAATGAGTATGTGGAGGAATATCCTGCTGTAGGTCTATGTACAAATATAGGTTATGTGCAAATTCTTTGCCTTATTATGTAGGGGACTTTAGCATCCACGGATTTTGGTAGCACTAGGGGTTCTGAAACCAATCTCCCCTGTACTGACTGAGGAACAGTATCATCATCGTCATCATCGTCATTGTCAGCATCATCATCACCAGCCTCTCCAAACATCAATGTTTAAGCTACAAAAGGATGGGCATCAGTGCCTAGAACAACAGTTGACCTGTATCACTCATGTGAAAGCAGGAGGATCAATGAGCATATTACAAAGAAGGATGGCTATTGTAGGAACTGAGTTAGAACTGTAAGATCCCCTCTTTCTATGGAAAGTCTCGCTATATTTTGAATCTAGGGTTTGATTTGATAAAAGGACTAAGCAAGTTTCCTTCTGCCTTCTAAATTTAGGTTAGATAGAGCTGTCTTTATACAAGATGATTTTCTTGGTACATGTGGTATAATGGAAACATTCTCTAACTTAAAAAAACAAACAAACAATTATTTCTAAATGCCCTATTATAAAAGCCTTTCTTACCCTGACTGGTGTGGTTCAGTTGGTGGGTGTCATCTGGCAAAGCTAAAGGTCACCAATTCAATTCCCGGTAAAACCACATGCCTGGGTTGCAGGTTCAATACCCCATCGTGATGCATTTGAAAGGCAACCAATTGACACTTTTCTTCACATTGATGTTTTTCACCCTGTCTTATTCCCTCCCTTCATCTCTTTCTAAAAATAACTTTAAAAAACCTTTTTAAGAGCAGCCTTTCTGTGGAGTTGTTTCAGGAAATGTAAATAGATATTAAGTGTGAACAATTTAATATTTTCAGATAGAAGGGTATATCATACCTATTAGTATTAACACAATTATATAGTAATATTATGTACAAAGCATTTTTTAATAACTTTACTGTAATAAGTCATTTATCTCCACTGCTCTATGATATTGCTATTACTCTTTTGTTTTACAGTTGAGGAACTGCTATACAGAGAAGTTCAGTACCTTGCCTTAGGATACAACTGGTAAGTGCAAGAAGGCTTCAGAATCTGTGTTTAACCACCGCGTGCATTGCCTCCCTATTCTTAAACCACTATAGGGCAAAGTAAAAAGAAACCAGGATTAGGTTACGAGAAAAAATGATGAAACTAACAATGCAGAAACTAAAATTTGAGGCAGTAAATAGCAGATTAACAATATGTAAATAACTTGGAAAACATTTTCAGAAAACATAGAAATTAGAGGGAAGAAAAGCAAAAAAAGTGGAGAAAGCAGGCAATGAAGAACAAATCATAATACAATCATAAATATTAGCTGTTATATAATAAGCAAAGTGAAAACATGAAACAAGAATTATAATTAAAATAATATTGAGACAAAAACAACAACAATTAAACATATTCTAAACCTCACAAAGACCAAATAGATTCTGGACTGGGTTCAATGAGTAACAAGATAATTAAAAGAAAAATAATACACACATACATAACAATCAAAAGTAAAGACTTCTAAAAAGTCCCAAATTAAAAAAAAATTACTTAAAGGGAAACAAAATAAGAAGTGACAGAACTTTTTAAAACAATAATTTACAAAGATAAAACACTGTTTTCATAGCTTTGAGTGAAAATAATTGTCATCTAGGAACTTTTCTCATCCAATTCAGTTAACACCCAGAGGTTACATTAGAAACAGTGCTCAAAAGACATTCAGTCTGTCTGGAAAAAGTCTAACCATTGTTAATATAATGAGAACAGTTTGTGTGACATCGATGTAACCTGGCCGCCAAGGAGAGTGGACTAGAATGTGCATTGTGTGAACAATGACTTCATGTACTAGTCAGTGGAGGTGGTATATACCATTGAGTGAGCATGTGTGCTGTGTGGCCATCACATTTAAAATGACTGAGCGAGTAGAGCAACAAATCCGCATCAGATTTTGTGTTAATGAACATTCCTCCACAGAAACTATTCAGATGATTCAGAAGGCCACGCCTGTGGGCGACTGGTGACTGGCAGCTTCATCATGACAACACACACACTCACGCATCATGTCTCATGCAGAGTTGTTTGGCAAAACATCAGATCACCCAGGTGACTCAGCCCCCCCACAGCCCAGATTGGGTGCCCTGCAACTTCCGGCTTTTCCCAAAACTAAAATCACCTTTGAAAGGGAAGAGATTTCAGACCATTGATGAAAATCTTGAAAATATGACCAGGCAGCTGATAGTGATTGGGAGAACTTTGTGAGGTCCCAAGGGATCTACTTTGAAGAGGACTGAGGCATCATTGTCCTATGTACAGTGTTTCTTATATTTTGTATCTTCAATAAGTGCCTCTCTTATTACAGTGCTGGATACTTTCTGGACAAACTCCTGATTGACAAATCAAAATAGCTTAAGAATAAAGGTAGCAAACATGTAAGAAAACTGATGATACACACTGAAATTAATTAAAAATATAACTAGTTGATGATACCATTAAGCTCTAATTAAAAATATATGGGTGTTGATAAGCATAAATAATGCCTATAATCTTATAAAATAGTTAACATGAACACATTTAAAGTTACAAACTTACATTTTAAAAATACATTCTAGTATATTCCCATTTTTAGCTTGGAAATACTATGATTTATGAATCTGACCTAATATTTTTTTCAGTTCTTAAGAAATTTACAATGAAAGCTATTTTGTTTTGTCCTATTCTATTATTATACATTTTTACTCAATGTACTATAAAAGTAGATTTTCCACAAATATTTGTATACATTTTAGCATGCTACAAAAAACCAAGATATCATGGCAATATGACCTATAGACATTAATGATTTATTTTTTTCATGTTACAAGAAACCAGAGAGAATGGCTCTAGACTTGGGGTTAGAGTTTCAGTGTAATCAAACTTAGGACCCTATAATATTTAAGAGTATAGGCTTTCCTATATTCAGAACTTGGCTCTAATTTTACCTAGATGTGTGACCTTGGACTGATTACTAAACTTCTCAAAATTTAAGCTTCGTCATTTATATAATTAGGCTAACAGTATACCCCTATGCTTTTCGTAAAGATTAACAATAAAATGCTTGACACATAGTAAGCAAGAAACAAATGATAGCTATTACTATTATTAGTAATATTATTGTTACATAAATATATTGCTGAGCTAAAGAATACTAATTAGTGAATAATGTAATAATGACCAAACAAGAAAACAAAAGTTTTAAATCATTGATTTACATTCAAGAAATATTGAAAGTTATAGCTTGGTTTCAAATATGTATTATTAGAAATGTATAAATAAACTGAATTGTGTTGGTATGAATTAATGAAAATCAGAGTGAACTTTATTATCTAACTGTAATTAAATTATAAATGGAAAGAAAAACATTTTTATTAATTATCAGATAAGGTTAATTAAAGGAAAGTTAATGAGGTTTTCCTGTCACTTTTATTAAAGGTGCTAAATGGTGGAGAAAAATAAATCACGGTAATACAGAGAAGTTTGAACCAATGACATATAGTGCCTGATTTAGTTGATTTGGGTGATGGTCAACAGCTATATTCTTTCCCTAAATGCTACTTGATAAAAGTTTTTCATGTCACTATTTCCAATATAATATCTCAGTAAATACATATTAGTTCCCTGAGGAAAAATCTCCTTGATACCTTTACAATAACAATTCTACTGCCTTTCTTAGTAATAGAATTCAGACTTTAATCTAAGGAGCACTGTGCTCAGTTAATTGACAGTTTTTCAGTTTCTCTTGTAATTCAAGGAAGACAGTAAAATATGAGTAGAAACTGTTGGGTAACACTCTGATGAAAGCTTATTAAGAGTGGTGCCACACAGTTGGCATATATGCTATTTTGATATCCTCCCCAACCCATGTGTGCTCAGAGTTCAGCCTTGATTTCTGGAATTCAGCAGTTATCTAAGATTATTGTTCTGTATTGAGAAGAAACTCCCCAGGTTAAGAATGTGAAGGCCTGCAGGTAGTAGGATGTGGTCTCCGATACCCCATGGAACTACAGTACCAAGCCAGAATCATCTACTTTTTTTGGTTGGAAGAAAGAGAACTAAACATTTATCTTGTTCAGACCTTTGCTATTTATGATATTAATTCCTAGGACTTATATCACACATTTAAAAGACCTGAAGTGTAGGAATAAAGGATAAGGTGGAAGATGTTCTATCATTTTAAAAAGTACTATATCTTTATGCCCATCATCTCTCATATGCTACTGCTAGGTTCTTTCTCTTATTAAGTTTTTAAATTCTGATTTCTCCATGTCTATAGTTACAATATTTTATAATTTTGTGAAAATACAGTGACATAATTATAATTATGTGTAAAAATACTTGAAAATTATAAGAACTGAAGATGGTGGTGGTCAAGATAAATTTGGGGAAGATAGTGTTCTTAGTCAAACCGTCTTATTCCTCTTTTACCCTAAAACAATGTCTACCTGACCTATTTAAAAATGAACCTATTCACACATAACTAAAATTTGAGATAAAAGGTTAAAAGAAAATGAGACAGAGAATGAGAATGAAAGGGACAGAATATACTTGGATGTCTTCTACAAGATTGTTATTATTATTTTTTAAAAGATTTTATTATTTATTTTTAGACAGAGGGGAAGGGAGGGAGAAAGATAGGGAGAGAAACATCAGTGTGTAGTTGCTTCTCACATGCTCCCTACTGGGGACCTGGCCTGCAACCTAGGCATGTACCCTGACTGGGAATCAAACCAGCAACCCTTTGGTTCATCAGCCAGGGCTACAACATTGTTATTATGATTGATGCATATATGTTACATATATGAGTTCCATCTGGAAAAAGTCCACGATTGTTAATATAACAAGAATGGTTTACATGACATCAACGTAACCTGGCAACCAAGGAAAGTGGACTGAAATGTGTATGTGTGAACAATAACAACTTCACTGTATTAGTCAATGGGTGGGGGTGGTAGACAATGTTGAGTGATCATGTGTACTCAACATCATGACATTCGAAATGTCTGAGCAAGTAGAGCAACAAATCTGCATCAAATTTTGTGTTAAGCTTGAACATTCCTCTGCAGAAAGTATTCAGATGACTCAAAAGGCTTTTGGGGATGGTGCAATGAGTGCAGAGCAAATAAAAGTGTGGCACAAATGCTTCAGAGATGATTGGGAATCTGTTGAAAGTGGTCTACATTCTGGAAGGCCTGCAACAAGCAGAACACCTGAGAATGTGGAACGTGTATGCACTGCAATCAACAAATCTTGCTGGCTGACAGTGGGAGAACTAGGAGCTGATCTGGGGATTCCAAAAAGTACTGTGTTAAGATTTTTTAAAAAAGATTTTATTTACTTGTTTCAAGAGAGAGGGGAAGGGAAGGAGAAAGAAGGAAAGAAACATCAATGTGTGATTGCCTCTCATGTGCCTCCTCCTGGGGACCTGGCCTGCAACCCAAGTATGTGCCCTGACTGGGAGTTGAACCTGTGACCCTTTGGTTTGCAGGCTGGTACTCAATCCATTGAGCCCCACCAGCCAGATGCTGTGTTGAGATTTCGTTGCAGGATCTTGGCATGATACTTGTGGCAAAATTCATTCTGTGGCTTCTGCTACCAGAGCAGAAGGAACATTGTGCTGCAATTGCTAATGGTTTGATTCAAACTGCCACCAATGAACCAGATTTCCTCAAGAAGGACATAACTGGAGATGAATGGTGGGGCTATGGCTCTGATCCACAAATGAAGGCCTAGTCACCTCAGTGGAAGTCCCCTGGTTCTCCATGCCTGAAAAGGCATGGCAAAGTCTCAACACGATCAAGACCATGTTAACTGTGTTTTTTGATTGGGAAGGTGTTGTCCTTCAGGAGTATGCCCTTCCAGGTCAAATCTTTCATAATGAGCACTACCTCAATGTTCTTCATCAGTTGAGAGATACAATATGACAAAAATGGCAGCAGCTGTGGGCAACTGGTGATTTGGCAGCTTCATCACAACACACCTGCTCATGTCTCATGTCTTGTGCAGAGACTTTCGGTGAAACATCAAATCACCCAGGTGACTCATCCCCCCTAACAACCCAGATTTGGTGCCCTGCGGCTTCTGACTTTTCCTAAAACTAAAATCACCTTTGAAAAGGAAATGATTTCAGACCTTTGATGAGATTCAGGAAAATACAATGGGGCAGCTGATGGAAATTCCAACAAAGGATTTTACAGTGTTCTGAACACTGGAAGAGATGCTGGGAAGGCTGCATGAGGTCCCAAGGTACCTACTTTGAAGGGCAGTGAGGTTGTGTCTTCTATCTTCTTCAATAAATGTCTCTATTTTTCATAATAGTTGGCTTGATACTTTCTGGACAGATCTCATACTTTTTATTTAATCCTTACAAAACCCCTAAAAGATTATTATTATGCTGATACTAAGAAAACTAGGATACTAAATTTCAAATATGTCAGTTAAGTTGCCTAAGTATGTAAAGCCTGGATTTGAAACCAAGGTCCTTCTATCCACTACATGGTTTTTAATATTAGATTAATTTTGATATAATTATAAATAATTTAATGAAATGCCAGAAAGGTGTTCTAGCTAACTGTATTTTATTTGGTTATTTCTGACCAGCTAAAGCTTTAGGAGATTTTTACACTAATCAGAAAAGAGAAAAGGATAAACCTTAGTGAGAATATTATGCAATATCAAAAAACATGGCTATTATGGAGTTTCCTGGACAATGACTTCAATTTACTGTCTGATAATACTAGAGGACTGTACTCAGAAATAGTACTTCCTGCAGTTAAAAGTTAACTGGTTGGTCATCATATATGATCATGAGGATCCAAGAACAAGAAATTTTTGTCCCAATAGGTATGCCAACATATTGAGATATCTCATGAAAGGAAACAAGTAAATACATGACTCATGAAATTGCTAGAAGGAAATATCTTTAAAATACTGAGTCATAATGAACATGGCATTTTATAATTTGCAAGTTATGTCACATGAATATCTCCTGTACTTTTCACAATCTCATGAAATACACTTTATAATTATAGAGATGAAAATAGCAGAATGAGAAAACTTAAGAACTTTTTGAAGATCACAGAAATATTAAGCATCTGACATATGACTTTAATCTGAGTCTTCTGAGCTGACTAGATCTTGAGCATTAAAGTAATATGGCAGAACTTCCAGAAGCAGCAACGCTTTGCCAAACATATTTAGCCCTAAAATATTTTATTTTTTGAGTCATCACAGAAAGTCATTTAAAGGTTATTCATTTATACACCCCTTCATTGAGCCTTTCTTTGAATATTTAATGAGCACCTTACATAGGCATTGATATAGGCATTGCACTGATATAGGCATTGAGGATACAGCAATGAATAAATGAGACAAAAATTAATTATCAGTGAAAGTGACAGACAAAAAGTGCTTGAGTGATAAATAGAATTATATTTGATAACTTTCAAACCTCCTTTTCCATAGATAACTATTTCCACACTCATCAAAACTTATCAGAGTTTCCAATGAATTATATTAGATAAGCAGCAGTTTCAAGCCTTATCTTGCTCACCTTCTGAAGGCACTAAGTTACAGAGAACTAACAAAAGGAAAGACACTAGATAAAAAAAGGGAGAATATATGTGAGGTTATCATAAACTCACTGAAGCTTGATTATAGGATAGAAATGTACAACGGACTAGTAGCTCAATTTATATATCTAAAACAACATTGTAAAATAAAAAGGAAATATTATAATCAAAAGCTATACTCAGAATAACAATTAGAAATACAATGTGATATCCAAGTAAGCTCTGAAGTAATAAAATAGCAGCTATTTCCATTAGCATTATCTACATCTCATATAATGCACCTCTTGATATCCCTTGGAAAAGGTGAAAATCCTCTGATAATACCTTAGCAATGAATAAGTGTAGTCAGCCCCAAAGGAATTAAGATAAGATGAGAAAAGGTTAGAAGAATAGATTTCTTAAACCTAACTGAGAAACTAAATTCATTTACCGAACTGCAAGTAAGCTTCCAGAAATAAGCAAAGCAATCTGAAAAGTTGGATAAAAAACTTGGAGATATAAAAGTCAAGATGACACAGAAATTCTTGAAGTTGTAAAATAAGGTTCCCACAGATTCTGTCATTAATGAGTACAAGGGGTTCCTTCCATGTGAAGAAAACACTAGTTTGTTTACAATGATGGTGTCAGTCACTTTTATGTAGGGAGGCTATCACCAATGATGGGGCAAACAATGAATCTGCTTACGAAAAAATAACCACACTGAATTTGCACAAAGATATTCTCCTACACTGTGGGTATGATTTAGTGAAATTTATACATATTACAAAACCATGCAGTACCATATATGTAAACTTTATACTTTCTGCATACATATACAGATCTGTACCTATGCATAGTAGTAGTTCTCTACTCTCAGGAAAGTGAATTTTCTGTTTTCTATAGGAATCTATCCCATGCAAAGTCTATTAAGTGTTGGAATCCAGGACTAAGATTCTAGAGTCAAATAACCCGAGAGCATGATGGAGAGCTGGTGTGAGAATGTTCAACCAGAATATCCAATGGGTTATTCTCTGCCACCTGGGGAAAAAGGAGTCAACAAAGAGATTTGTATGTGAGGAAATTTATATTATTCTTACCTGGGAAAACTCACCCTATTCTCAGCAATTACCTAGTAATATTCAAAATAGTAATGTTCTGAATGTGTCCATCAGGCAATGCTTGGAGAAGCAGTTACTATCCAATAGTAACAGAAAAGCACACCAAGCTGCAATATCCTTAATTGTAATAACTGTACAAGCCCAGAGATTTTCTTTGAAATTTATTTTGTATAGGCTTTAAAAAGCTGGGTTTCATGTGACTTAGATGTAAAGTTAAAAACATCTCACATTGCATAATATACATATTCTTTAATAAATGAGTATAAACTAGACCATTGAGTTGTGTTTTCAATACATAGGAATATTTCTTCAAAGTGAATTGTCACACTGTGCTTTTTTATGTGAAATGTTCATGGAAATTAAAAAAAATTAATTTAGTGTGCCAAATATACTACATAATCTTCATTATTTTTTCTAAACTCTATTGATTTTTCTAGTTATAATATAACTGAAAAACTCATACATTGTTATAGTGGCCACAGGACTTTAGTGTCATGCATTAAATATAGAAAAAACTCAATGATGGCCTCTTAACTCAAATGATAGGAAAAGCTTAATGAGAAGAACCTGTAACTACGATTTTGTTCATAATAATGATGATAATGATATTTAATATTAGTCTCATCTTGTTTCCAGGCTTTATAATCAATACACTCCTAACAACTTAGTCAGTGGCCCTATTTCACTTTTCATTATAACTCCAACAAGTTTTTAGAATCATTAGTCTCAAAAGTTTCATCAAAAGTTTAGCAATGTGCATGTGGCTTTCAGTCTTACATTATGCTCATTTGTTTGGTCCTTGGGTATCTATTTTGTATTACAATTCTAGAGTCCTGTATTGTCCTATTTATTTTGTTTTTAATTTAATTTTTATTTCATTTTTTATGCTATTATAGTTGCTCCCACTCTTTCTCCCTGTTCCCATCTCCATCCAGCATGACCCTCCGACTCCCTCAGTCCATCCCCCCATTGTTGTTCATGTCCATGGGTCACGCATATATGTTCTTTGGCTATCCCTTCACCTTCTTTCGTCCAGTCCCCCTCCACCTCCTTTCTGGCAGCTGTCAGTCTATTCCATGTATCTATGCCTCTGTTTCTATTTTGTTTGTTAGTTTGTTGTGTTTATTAGATTTCCTATATAAGTGAGATCATGTGGTATTTGTCTTTCACTGACTGACTTATTTCACTTAACATAATATTCTCCGGGTCCATCCATACTGTTGCAAAAGGTAAGAGGTTCTTCATTTTTGCTGCAGCACAGTGTTCCATTGTATAAATATACCACAGCTTTTTTTATCCACTAGTCTACTGTTGGGCATTTAGGCTGTTTCCAGATCTTGGCTGTTGTACATAGGGGTGCATATGTTTTTTTTGTACGGGTGTTTCAGGATTCTTAGGATATAGTCCCAGAAGTGGAATTGATTTGTTTTTACTTCAACTCAAAAGCCAATCTAGTGAAGTAAAAAATGAGAACCCTGTTTGGCCCTCTTCAGGTCACTGGAGAGGTCACTATACCACTGTCACTTACTGAGTCAATATTTTATACCTACATTCATGCATACTTGAATATCTAAATATGTTTTCTTAAAATTTTCATGGCCTCATATCAGATTCTCCCTTCGGGTTCTTTCAGAGATTCTCTCAGGCCAGATACTTACCTCTTATAGTAATATACCTAGATACTATGTTCTGACTGACTGGGCAGATGATCTTGAATTATGAGTAAATCTGTTAGCTCAGAGCTTGACATCCCCAGGTAGAGAGATTAATTTCAGATTTTTGTACCAGCTAATCTGTCCTTTTCAACCATCAACAGGGAATTATCACTGAACCTATCCTGAGATAATTTCCTCAATTCCAAAATAATCCAGGCCTGGATTAAGATTACTGGTTGCCTGACCAACTTTCTTCGATGATTCCTGAATCTCCTACCTAGAATTTAAAGCTGCCCAGGTAATTTCTGAGTATAAATTTTGACAAAGCCAACTGTTTGCTTTGCTAGCCAGCATTGCATATCAGACTCTGAAACATCTGGCCCTGATATAGCTACCATCTTGCAGCAACTCTACTATTATTAGGAGGTTTTCATAGTCCTAGCTTCTCTGAATGTTGTGTGAATCTTACCTTTATTTTTTTCAGTCATCTCCGGAGGTCTCTCCAGGATCTGTTATCCACCCTGAGATTCTAGATCCTTCACTTTGTAAAGTCAGCATTGCTTAAATCTTACCTATATCTACTAACTCATCACCTTTACTAACTTAATGACCAGATTCTGCAATGTCCCATAAATACCCTATCCATTGTCTAGAAATCCAGCTGGCAACAGAGCTGGAAGGCTCCTACAGACTTCTTGATTCATAGCTATAAAACCATCAATGTGAGCATAGATATCTACATCTATCCTGAATAATAGTGCCCTGTTGCTTTGTGATGGGAATGAGCAGTGCGCAGCAAAGGGGTACTAGTTGTAAGGAAGAGAAAGGGTATTCTATGTTTTCTACATTTCTCCTTTCTACTTCCTCATTTTCCTCATTCTGTACTCTCTTAATATTGCCACCCAGCCATTGGGATGACGAGCCTGGAAAAAGATTGTGTCTAATGCTGCAATAGTTGTTTTCTATGGAAGAGGACCAGAAGTGAATTTTTCGTGAAAAGCTTTATTGTTCCTAAGAAATACAGAAGCATAATTACTGAAGCAATAAGGGGAAGGCACAGACAGCAACTCCGGGCAGCTCCTCAATTTAAAGTGCCATAATATCATTTTTAACTTTGTGCTATCGCTCACCAAATTATTTGCCAGCTGATGGGAAGAAAAGAATGAATGTGGGCTCATATGGCCTCAGGATCAAAACAAAATATGGAGAATCAGCACCATTAAGTAAAGCTATGAATACATTTTATAAATTGTGTGCAAACCCCCAAAACAGTAAGACAGCTTACTTGTAGCTATTAATTAAATGTAGGGAAATATTTCAATAAAGGATGAGTTATTTTCATTTCCTTGAATATTAAAAATGCGATGAGGTGAAGACCATGGAGTGACCCTGCCATCACTAGGACAAGGGTTAGAGGTTTGGTTGGGTTCTACACACAGGGGGCTGAATAGATTTTGAACCTCATCTATCTTCCCAATACTCAGAACGATGGCATTTGGAGTTGAGCACAGATAGGTGGCTATAACTGGGTATTCCTGATTAATTTGGTACTTTGGTGAACTGGACCCTAACACCATTGGCTAATCTAGGCATATTTGAGAAACATTCCAGAGGTATTTACATTCAGTTATCTACTGTTAGCTATGTCAGGTTCTTAATGTGTTTTCAACAATAATATTTTTTGAGAACAGATAGGATTTAGCCATTATATTAATGAAAGTAGAATATTATATTAATGAAAGCTTATTTAACAAATATTAAATTGTGTTCTGTGATATCTTTAAGAAAAGAAGTCCTAAAATATATCCTAAATAAGACTAATTATCTTCATTTTAACATTTGACTATAAAAGACTCTTTTTAATAATCTAAGAAGCCATTCAAGTATTGGTTATTTTAGTAGTTATTACAGGCTTCCATCTGGTTAAACAGCAGCCCCAAATAGACAGATGTTTCGAATTTTCCATCAGGGAATAATGGCCTTAACATACACCTCACGGCTGCTGGGCTTGGAGCAAGTGCATCCCGGGTGGGAATCTCTCAGGTCCATCTGCTAAGCTGGCTGGTTGCCTGCTCAGGAGTTGGTCAATTCTTTGCCATGTAGCATAGTTTTCAACTTAGAGAGTATTTACAAGATGGACTAAATTTGAACAAAAGTGAACATCACCCAAATATTGGACCATTTTTTGTTCAGTGGTATCATATGATTTTTTCATCCTCTACTCTAACTTCCGTTCTATGGCTATGTTGTTTTTCATGTATGCTATGCTCCCATTCAAAAACATAATCAAGCAAATATTTAAATTGAGTACCTCTAAACATGCTGTCAGTAAACAAATTAAGAACAGACAACCTTTTTGGAGACTACTGCTTTCACTTAGGAAGACATTCACAGAAACTATGTTTATAAGATTAGCAGCTGCATGGAAATAACTTCTTGTTCCAGATGTCATTAATTTAACATTACCAAAAATCTTTAATATGTTTAATTGACAGGAAACAACACATCTGAGTAGCCAAGAAAGACTTTATTGCAAAGCTCATGAATTTGGCTCATAGCTTATAAGTTTTGATAATACTATAAAACTTTCATAATGAGTCTAATTGTTGAAGACACAGTTTGAAGAGGCTTGATTTCTGGTTTTCGTTCCAAAATAGATTACAACCAACAAATTAGGAACCCAGATGGAAATAAAACAGAAAAAAGGCCATTGGTTCTTTTGTGTGTATCAGAGACTATGACAAAGATGTCAATAGATACTAGAGGCAGAAGGGCCAGCCAAGCAAGAACCCTAGACCTATCCAGTATCACTGAGGATGGCTGGCGGCGTAAAGAGCTGTATTATGCTTCTGAAAACCTGATAGACACGTTTCATAGCCTTTCTTCTCTTGTATGGGAGTAACTAAATTTTTTAAAATTAATTACAAAGTATAAATTGGAAAAAAAATTGGGACTCAAGAAACAAGGCTTTATTCTTAGAACAGCAGTATAAATTGTACTTGTGATATATATGTTAAAGCTAAACTGTGATATAAGACAGCCTAAGTTATTTAGAATTCTTAGTAGATAAAATATTATTTCTTTTCAATTTCATTTTCTGGTGTGTCAACAACTTTCTAGGCAGAAATTCTCATGTTTTAAATATTCCAAAATTTTATTAGTCTAATTTTAACCCTAATAAAAGTAATGAGGTAAAGATAATAAATGTATTGTTAATTTTGGAGAATATTATAGTACCTTTAGGCTCTTTGTTTAAACATCGATTCTTGTTATAGTGTTCTATGGATGGACAAGGTATATATGATTCATTTTAGTCTGAACTAAATTTTATGTGGTTCACATTATTGCAGGATTTTAAATGTATTTTACTTCAATCTTTCCCTTTTTATTTGAAAATTTTACAGATGTAATTTGAAGATGTTTCATTGTATTCTGATAAACAGAGATGTCACTGAGGTTTTCGTTAAAATGTTTTTGAAAGTCTAAAATTTAAAGAGAAAAATAACTCTTTTAAAATTTTAAAATAATTTTTTTTTGCATTTTCCTGGATGATCTTTCCCCTCCTTTTTTCCAGTTATGCCCTTCCCTCCTCCCCACTGGTTGCTGTCAGTTTGTTGTTTATTTCAAATTATTTAAAACTGTCAGTTTTAAAATAGTTTTTAAAATTTCAGAGTAATTCCATTCTGCTTGAATAATCTTAAGTAAGTGTTAATGCCCCAAATAAAAAACTGTCAATTGCGTAGGTTTTGAAAAGCCATATAATATTCAGTCTAGCAAAAAAAAAAAAAAATATATATATATATATATAATTTGAGATTGAATTGTTTTAAAGGTGCTTTTTTTGAGGTCTTTGTTTTAAGGCAAGATAATTAGGCATTTTAATAATGACAGTATATTATGTGTTTGACAAGATACATGACAATTTCTTGGGACATTTGCTGAGAAAATTGTAAGTTGGTAAAATCAAGTATTACATAAATTTTTTAAAAAATTGCCTGCAAGTAACTTAGACACTTTTCTGTATAGGAAACTAATTTACTGCTGAAATAAAAGTACAGTCTGTAATATACATAAAATAAATATTTTAGTCCTGGATGGGAAATTAGATCTTAAAATTTAATGAAAAAATTTTTAGCAGAAAAGGCAAGTATGGCTTTCTTAAAGGTAAATAAAATTATTAAGTTCATGGAACACATTACATAGATATGGAGATAAAAATTTGAACTTGTTTTATATTCCAGCTTCCTTTCTGTTGGTTGAAGCACAACTACCTCAAAATAATGAATTTCTTATTTTGAAGCAATAAATTCCTAGGCTCCACTGTGTCAATAATTTCAGTTTCTATTATGAGTACATCTCTTCTACGAATTGTGAATTATGACTCTGTCCATTGTTTGATCCTCAGAAGAGACATAAAGTTCTATATTCATTGTTCTCTCTAAAAATAGCTTAATATTTATAACTCTACATTACTGTGTGACCTAAGATTTTCTTTACTCTACTAATAATTCTACTAGTCACTACTATTTTTCATGAATGTGATTTTTATCTTTTCCTTGGCTGTCCTATACTGTAATTCCTTCTCAGATCTCTCTTTAGTCTTAGGGTCCAGAACTGAATGCAGTTGCTTGCAAAAGGTCATTTTGTTATTTGTTCTGACTACCAGATATAATTTTGCTGTGTATGTTGGCAGTAAGCTTGAAATTTGGGTACATGACTTTTCTTCAGGCATATGGTTGGAAATGGGGAAGGAGAGATTCATAATCCAAATTTCATTTGTTTGTAGAGGAGCGTCAGAGACAAAGAATGTGGTATGTGAATGAACAGTACTTTCTTAAGTTTAAATTCTTTTTTAAAGCTAATGTTTTTCAGGACAGTTTTTGAATAAAATGATTAAGAAAGAGCAAACCTCAGAAGAAAGATACAAGGTTTTTCAGAAAATATAAAGTATTATACAGTTTAACTGAGAAGAAGGAGTATAAAAATTTCTTTTACTTATTTCCTGAGTAGCTAATGATTACAAAAGAGTAAGTTTCTTTGTTTTAAGAACATACCAGCAATGACACATTTATGATGAAATAAAATCTCCTTTTGCTTGAATCCTTGACTTAGTTTGAGATTGACAGATGAATAAGCATTCTTTATATTCTTATAACTTTCATTAAATAAAGGTCCATATGCTATAAATGTTTACACACATATACACACACTCAAGAGGTCTGTCCAGAAAAAGTTCAACCACTGTTAATATAATGGAAATGGTTCTGCGACATCAATGTAACCTGGTAGCCAAGGAGAATGGACTGGAAAGAACATGCATGAACAATGACAACGTCACTGTACTAGGCAGTGGGGGCAGTAGATGCCATTGAGTGAGCACAAGTACTGTGTGGCCCGCATTGAAAATGACTGAGCAAGCAGGAAAACAAATCTGCATCAAATTTTGCATTAAGCTTGAACATTACTCTGCAGAAACAGTTTGGATGTTTTAGAAGGCTGCAGCTATGGGCAGCTGGCGATCGGCAGCTCAATCACAACAATGCACCCCCACTCATGCATCATGTCTAATGCAGTTTTTTGACAAAATATCAAATCACCTAGGTGACTCAGTCCCCCTACAGCCCAGAATTGGTGCCCTGCAACTTCTGGCTTTTCCTCAAACTAAAATCACCTTTGAAAGGGAAGAGATTTCAGATCATGATGAGATTGAGGAAAATATGATGGAGCAGCTGATGGCAACTGAAAGAACTCTGTGACATCCCATGGTGTCTACTTTGAATGTGACTGAGGCATTATTGTGTTATGTACAGTGTTTCTTGTATCTTGTATCTTCAATAAATAGCTCAATTTTTCACATTACATGGCCAGATACTTTCTGGACAGACCTTGTACATACACACTCATACATATATTTTAATCTTAGGGACACTCTGCACCTTTACTCCAGTTTCTGTCCTTTATTTGCATCCCAGAAGGTTCAGAAACTACATTTCAGCCCACTTCTAGAAAAACCTATATAAATTTATAGCATCCCTATTAATCTTATCTCTCTTGCTTAATTTTATAAATCACTCCCTTCTCTATTTTCTGCAACTTCCTCATTTTTAACTTAGTTATAGCAAATATATTATACGTAAATATCAAATGAAATAGAAAATCAATCAACAAAAACTTATCCATAATTTAAATAAGCTACATATTCATATTTTTGCTGCTATAAAGCAGAATTTTATAATAGTAAAAATAATACTAATCTGGGGATTAGGAGTCCTTATTCTTATTGTTATTCAGCCATCTTTATGTCTAATGATTTATTAAGGGCTTTGTCTTCATTTGTAAAACTGGGCAGATAGTTAAGGGACCTCTAAGTTGTCTTTATCCTTATAAATTCTCTGACATTAAGTGGAACATGGTCAGATAAGTGGAGAAAAGTGCTATAATATAGTTTCTTTAAATTCCACAGCAAAATACACTAAAAAGAGAGAAAAATGATATTAATAATCAAATTAGGATATAAAGCCTTTTGTATTATAGTAAAATACGTGTAAAATTGATCATCCACTTTAACAATTTAAAAGTGTATAATTTAGTGTTATTAAGTACATTCAATATGCTGCATAACCATCATTACTGCTTAGTTCCAGAATATTTTACCCAAAAGTAAACTCACAGCCATTAAGCAGTCACTTCCCATTCTCTCATCCTCTCTAGCCCATGGCAACCACATGACAACTGCTTTCTTACTTTATGGATATTTCTGCTTTGGATATTTAATATAAATTAAATCATATAATATGTTTTTTTTTTGTTTGGCTTTTTTCAATTAGCACAATGTTTTCAAAGTTCATCCATGTTGTAACATGTATCAGTACTTCATTCCTTTTTATGACTGAACAATATTACATTCTATGAATATACCACATTATCCACCCATTAGCTGATGAGCATGTAGGTTGTTTCAAACTTTGGCTATGATGAATGAAACTGCTGTAACCATCCACATACAACTTTTACTTAAATACCTGTTTTTAATTTGGGAGGATATTTGTAAAACTGTTGGGCCATATGGTAATTCTATGTTCTCTTTCTACAGAAATAAAGAATATAAAAATTATAAATATGTAGATAAGTATAAAATACTTTTTCCTGCATAAAAATCTTTTAAAAATTAATTAAAATTAATGAACACTTCAAGCAAAAAAATAATAATGTGGTATAGAATTTATAATGAAGAAGAAATAAAATATGTGACAGTAATAGCACATAATGTGGGTTGGGGAAATGAGAGTATAGTGTCATATTGTGTTTGTACATATGAGGAGAAAAATATTACTTGAATATCGAAAAGATAGCAGTAAGTTAAAAATGATTTCTATAAAACCCCAAGTAAACACTAAAACCCACAAACAAAATAAAATGCAAAAGATTGTTAATTCTGACAAAAAACAAGGCTTAACAATATGCTACTGATTAGGGACAATATGTTATAAAGGCAGAAATAAAACTGAAGTAAAATAATAAAGATATTTCATTCTAATATTGATTGGAAGAAAATAGAAGTGGTTTCATTAATATCAGAATAAATTTATGAGCAAAAATATTGCCAAGGATAATAATAAAATGGTCAAATTCTTCAAACAGACATAAGAATTCAAATGGATATGCACCTAATAACAGAGCATCAAATAAAGTAAAATCTATAAAACTGCAAATAGAAATAGACTGAAAGAATTACTGTCATGTAATTCATCATAGAAATAGACTGAAAGAAAACCAAAGCAAAGCATATGATCATTCCAATAGGTGCAGAAAAAGCAATTGGAAAAACCTATATCTAGTCCTATAATATATCCCAGCAAATATAAAATAGATTGGATTTTTCTCAATCTGAGCAAGAGCATGTTTTTAAAAATTTACAGCTAATATAATGCTCAATGCTAAAATGCTGAACATTTTAAACCCAAAATTAGGAATAAGAGTAGGATAATTGTTTTGTTAACTTCTATTCAACACTGAACTGGAGGCTTCAACCAATGTAATAAGGTAAGAAAATATTTTACAAATTATCCAATTTTTAAAGAACTAAATCTTTACTTACAGAATACTTGACCATCTCTGGAGAAAATCCCATATACTCTGCAAAGAAAAGCTGCTAGAATAAATAACTGTGACAAGGTTTCAAGATATAATATCAAAGAATAAAAATCAATTTTATCTCCATGTACTGGGAAACAAATATTCAAAAATAAAAATGAAAATTACCATTTGCAATAGCATCAGAAACATGAAAATACTTTGGGATATGTTTGAGGAAATATGTTCAAGGTATGTACTCTGAACACTGCCAAATAATCTTAAGAAAAGCTGGAGAAGACCAAAAGAAATGGGAAAAGACATATGTAGTATTTTTAAATATATTTCCATTTATTTATTTATTTTTATTTATTTGGTATTTAAAAAAAATTATTGTTGTTCATTTACAGTTGTCCTGCTTTTTTCCCCATTGCTGTCCCTGTCCCATCCCCCTCCACTCCCACAGTCAATCCACCCCCCAATTTTTCTTGCCCATAAGTCCTCTATTCCTGCTTCTGTTTGCTCTTTCCTCTTCTTACCCCCATTTTCCCCCTCCCAACTACCCTCTGGTCACTGTCAGTTTGTTCTTTATTTCCAAGTCTCTGGTTTTATTTTGCTAACTTGTTTGTTTTGTTGATTAGGTTCCACTTATAAGTGAGATCACATGGTATCTGTCTTTCATTGCCTGACTTACTTACACCATACACCAACATAAACATAAACTAAAGATGGATAAAGGACTTAAATATTCCCTCTCTTCTCTTTTCTTGTTCTTCTCCTCACCTATTCCTATCCTCTCCCTCCCTCCCTCCCTTCCTTCCTTCCTTCCTTCCTTCCGTCCTTCCTTCCTTGTTGAAGGTCACTTTCCTTGAAATGATGGCATGGGTTTAACAGGTAAATTACCTCACTAGTGCTGAGCAGATGATTTCTAATTGATTTCTGGCATAGATGGAACTGTAATTAAGCCTTAGTTTGATAATGGGGTCTTAACAAAAACAACTCCATTTTGGGCCAATTTTGTTGGGCCAATACATGTATTGTCATGCATTGTCATGTGCTGGATGTCAAAGCAGCTTTATTTCTTTTGTACTGAGTTTATTGAGGTGGCATTGGTGCACAAAGTCACACAGGTTTCAAGTGTACAACTTAATAACATCATCTGCACACTGCATCATGCACCCATTGCCCCAAACAAAGCCTCTTTGTACTCCATTCTCCTCTTTGCCCACCTCCACCTGCCCCCACCCCTTTCCGTCTAACAACATGCTGTTTTCTGTATCTATATGTTACAATACATAGACATAGACAACAGCATGTTGTTTTTTATTTTTTAGTTCTAATAGTCAATCCCAATATCCATCAACAGGTGAATGGATATACAAATTGTGATATAGAAATACAACAGAATACTATGCAGCAAAAATAACAATAAACTACTGATACATGCAACAATATATATGAGTCTAAAAATAATTATGGTAAGTAAAAAATGCAGAGACCCTCCCAAATATTACATTCTGAATGATTGCTTTTTAGAAAATTCTAGAAAATTCAAAGCTTTCTATAGTAAAAAAGAGAACACAGATCAATAGTTGCCTAAAAATGGGGTGGAGACTGGTTGAACTGGGAAGACGAGAGGATTAGTAAGAGGCATGAGGGAACTTTGGGGGATAAGAAACATGCTAATTATTGTCGCTGTGGTGATGATTTAATGGATGTTTATATATTTGAAACCTAACAAATTGTATACTTTATGTGCAGTTTATTATATATCTAATACACCTCAATAAAGCAGTTAAAAACAACTAATATGGAATTCTAATATTCATTATCAAATATTAAAACTCTTCTAAAACTTCATTTTTGAAAATATTTTAATGCATGTATGTGGCGGTAAAATAAAACATGAGAGATCAGACCAAACTGAAATACACTGACCATGTTATAATGATTACATTTTAAATCATAGGTGAAAGAAAAATCTGATTGATAATTGTCTACCCTTAAAAATAAATTAAAACTTTATCTCATTTCATTCAAAAGCAATTTAAAGTAGATTTAAGGATAAATATAAATAAGTGGAGAAACATTTTCAGAAAACTGAGATTAATATTTATTTCTCGAAAAGATAAATGAATATTTATATAAGCTCAGTGGAAAGAAAACATTTATATAAGACAGCAAAGGCAGAAATTATGAAGTGATTAATAGCTGTGGATACATCAAAATGGAAATTCATAAAATGTATTATGAGCAAAAACATAATAAGCATTATTAAAAGGCTGAAAGTAAATGAAGGAAATTATTTGCAACTACATGTCAGGTATCTGCAAACTCAGAATATAAAGAGATCTAACACTCGAACAAGCAATTAATAACCAAATCTCTCTTTAGGAAGTGGGCAAAGAACAGTCACACACAATTTAGAGATTAAAAACAAATAGAGATGACTAACAAACATGTGAAAAGGACATGTTCCAAAATGTTGATGATCCCCATGTCCTAGGATTTTAGTAGAGTTTTTGTCTTAAATCTTATGACTGAATCCTGATGGCACTGACCCCTGAGCCGGGGGGGCATGAGAGAGGTATCCAGAGTCCTAGGCAACTCCAGCGGGAGTAGATACTTGGTTTCTTTTCGAAGTTTGGAAAAGTTTAATGTCAGATTAACTGTGACTAGTTTCTGGTTTTGATGTGGACATATCTTTGCCACTTTGGGAAGATTTCTGATACCTCCATTAGTGATATCTGTATCACTCTAATTAAGTCACTTCCTGAATTGGGTTTTTTCCCTCCTTCAACATCTTAGTTAACAGAACATGATATACTTAGCGGTGACCAAAGTAAACTGTGTTTCTCCACGAGATTTTCTCCCCTTGGAATATATTTGCTATAGACTGAGCATATAATTTCATCTTTCTTTAAAAACATCTATTGTAGGCTGGTGTTCATTATTCTTTACTCATCATCCCCCTAGAAAAATGTTCTCTCTTTGCTTTTTAGAGCTGAAATTGCATAGATCCTCCTGCTGTTTGTAGATTAGGTGTAATTTATTCAGTGCCCAAAGGGTAACATAAGAGGATTAGCCAGAGTCGAGCAGGAACAGGGACAGCCCTTCAGGCTTTGTTATGTTACAGCTGTACAGATGAAACCAAAATTAGGCCGAAGTGTCACCTCTTTTTGAGATTAACAACATAAGAAGTTTCCAACTTATTCCTTCTCACTATCTTATGTAATGATTTCCCAAAACTCAAATCACTCTAAAACATAACTTCCAGTTTAATTGAAAGCCAACTATTTAAACATATTTCTTGACATGGTGAAAATTCTAATAGAATGTTGAATAGAATTGTGCATTGTATATCTAACAACAGTAATGTCAATTTATTACTTATTAAAAGCACCAGTGTTTAAAAACTGCTTAGAGAGGTTTTCTGTTTTATATGTCCGCATTGGCTGTGATTTCTAGTCCAGGTGTTTTATACAAATGTTTTCAATGGTTAAATGATTTAAATAAATGATAGACTGGTTTCCACCAAGTCAACATGAAAAATACTATATTTCAGATCTATTCACAATTTAATGTCATGTACAAATTTGGTCCAAGTTGTTCATTTTTTTCATTACTTCAGCTAAGTTGGTACAATTATATATGTTATACCAATTGAAGGTAGATGAAATTATCAAATACCTTTAAGTAAATAAAAGAAATTTCAAAGCCTTTAGCAGTTGGCATTTAATTCATGAATAGCATAAACCAGTCATTAATGTATCATACGCCAACTTATAAAAATTTTGCAAATTTTTAAGGTGAGCTGCTTAGCTTCCAGAGACTTGTATTTCAATAGAAGAAAAAAGTCTCATATGTTATTAAAATAAGAAAGTGCCAGAATAAAACTTATAGGATTGGTGAAAGAAGAACCACAAAAACAAGAGTGGACTGTTCTTCAGAAATATTGCATCTTCAATATTCTAAACCACAGAAGACATTATTATGTGGAGAACACATCATTAATTTTTCTGATTTTGAAAGTAATTCATAATTCTCATTTGCATTAAGGAAAGATTAAGAAATGTGACCCAATCCTCTTGATAATGATAACTAGAAATAAACTATAATGTGATGACCTTCTGGTGCTCACAAGTCAACAAATTCCAAAAGAAAAAAAAAATCCAGAGTAGTGATTTTTGCTTTCTGTGGTAGCTTTTTCCCTGAAGAAATCTACCAGCTGACCAACTATGTGACTAAGAGGTTGGGGAGTAGATCCAAAGGAAATGAAAAGACATTATCAAAAAGGCATCTACACTCCCATGTTTATTGCAGCATTGTTTACAATAGCCAATAGATAAAGAAGCACATGCAATGTAATGTTATTCAGACACTATAGAGAAGGAAATACTGCCATATTCTACAACATTCATGGACTTGGAGGGCATTATGAGAAGTAGGATAAGTCAGAGAGAGAAAGACACATACTGTATGAACCACTGGATACTTCTGTCCAGAAGGTATCCAGCCAAGTAATACGAAAAATAGAGATATTTACTGAAGAAGATACAAGATACAAGAAACATTGTATATAGGACAGTGATGCCTCAGTCTCCTTCAAAGTAGACTCCTTGGGACCTCACACAGTTCTAATCGCCATCAGCTGCCCTATTGTACTTTCCTGAATCTCATCCATCTCTTTCCTTTCAAGGGTGATTTCGATTTTGGGAAAAGCCAGAAGCCCCAGGGTGCGAAACCTGGGCTGTAGGGAGGCTGAGTCACCTGGATGATTTGATGTTTTGCCAAAAACTCTACTTGAGGTGTAATGCATGAGTGCGCATATTGTTGTGATGAGGCTGCCAATCACCAATCACCCATAGCTGCGGCCTTCTGAATCATCCAAATAGTTTCTGCGGAGGAATGTTGAAGCTTAATGCAAAATTTGATGCAGATTCATTGCTCTGCTTGCTCAGTCCTTTTCAATGCAATGGCCACACAGCACACATGCTCACTCAACATCATCTACTGTCCCCACCATCTGGTACAGTGACGTCGTCATTGTTCACACACGCACATTCCAGTCTACTCTCCTTGGCTGCCAGGTCACATCCATGTAGTGCAAACCATTCTCATTATGTTATTGATGGCTGGACTTTTTCTGGACAGACTTTGTTTGTAGAATCCAAAACAGAACAAGAGTAGGAGGTTGTTACCAGGGACTTGAGGGTAAGGGAACTGGGAAGATGGTCAAAGGGTACAACCTTGCAGTTAGAAGATGAAAAAAATGTTCAGAAAAGGCAGATCTATGGCGATGGAAACTGGATTAATGGTTGACTGAATTGGTGATGGTGAGTGGCTAATGGGGTTAATAGTTTGTGGCAGGAAGGATCTTGTGATAATTATATAACTTGGAAAATTTATTAAAAACCATTGAACTATAAAATTTTTAAAAATTAAGAAACTTCCCATAATTGAATCATTTTGGGGAAAAATGGGTTAATAAAAGTGAAGAACGTTTTATTCTTAAAGATTTTTGTCAGTACAATTCATACATTAATATAACTTATGAATCTCTAAGAAGGGATAAATTACACATTTTTTATCTTTTTGTGTGAGGCTGGGGCAGGTTACATAGGAAGTGTTTTAAGGATATATCTTGGAAGACAAAGTCATAGGACAGTCTTTTAATATCAGCCATTTATTAACAACCATTTTTGTTTCCAACAGCCTCATACTGTTCTAAGATACAAAGCTAAAAAAGAATCAAATATTCTTGTCCCCCTCAAGTTTACATTGTCATGTGGGAACTTATGCTCAAGATAAATAATATTGATTAGTTATCATGACAAAAATACAATAGAGAAGGGAGGCCATAAATGTTGTGAGGTGAAATTTTTGTAGGATTACCTGAAAAGGCCTGATTGAAAAATTGTCCTTAGAGCAAATTTCAAAGGAAGCAAGAGAGTGACCTCTATGGATGTCTGTGGAAGAACATTCCAGCTAGGGAGAAAAGGACTCTCCCTGAGATGAGAGAATGGTCAACATGCTTAGAAAATAAAGACTCCAGTATGAACAGAAGAAACAAAAGGGAAATTAGCAGAAGAGGAAACAGGAATGTGTTTATTGTGAAGATGCTGTCTTTGACTCTAAGATGAAGGCTTTCAGAGAGGAATGGGATGATCTAACAGTCTAAGCCAGTCCAAGAAAGACAAATACTGTACGATTTCACTTTTATGTGAAATCTAAAGAACAAAATAAATGAACAAACAAAACTAACGTAGACTCTTAGATACCGAGAAGACTGATGGTTGCCTGAAAGAAGGTGAATAGGGGGACTGGGTAAAAAAAGTGAAGTGATTAAAAAGCACAAATTGGTAGTTGCATGATTGTCTAACCACTATGTTGTACACATGAACTGATACAAAATAATATTGAATGTAAACTGTAATTGAAGAATAAAATTTAAAAAAGGTCATATTTGTTGTTGTGTAGAGAATAAACTATAGGAGGATATGTCTGGGAGCAGGGAGACAAGTTTTAGGTGAAAGATGCTATTGACTAGAACAAGGGTGGTAGTATTGGAGGTAGTAAGACATGGTTAGATTCTTAGATGTATTTTGAAGGCAGTTGCTACAGAGTGTATTGTCAGATGGGACTGAACTCCAAATGTGTAGTGGTCCTGTAAGAACGTTATTGGCATACAATCTCCTGTTAGATCCAATATTGTGTTAAGCCCTTCTGATATGTAGCACAAAGCAGTTGGCTCAACATGGGAGGACATACCACATTAGTTCTGCAATCATGTGTCCTGATAAAGAGAAATTGCTCTCCAGAATATTCCATCATATACTGGAAAAATAATGTTAGCTGCCAAGTGATGTATAAAAATGTCCCATGTGTATATAAATTGCTTTTTCCTGCTCAGATTCCATCTCTGACATCTATAATGACTTCTTCAGTGTGTACTAAAACTTTGTACATAACCTCTGTTTTCAATTATATCATTGCATTGTAGCTATTTCTTGACACATATTTTTCCTCCATATGACTGAATGTTATCTCATTCATTTTCAATATTTCTTGACCCTGGTCCATGGCCTTCCATTAGCTACTGTTCAGTACATTTTTGACTTACCCTGATCCATTGCCTTGCAGTAGGTATTGCTCAGTAAATTTTTGACTGACTAAGCCAGTCATTTATACATTTAACATCATGTAAATCATTCCCTCTACTTTTAAAAAACTTAGAACACAACTCAGAGAAGATCTAGTCCAGTGATTTTCAATGCCCTAGGGCTATTGCTTTTAAATTTTAGTTTGTATGAGGATACTTTGGAATGCTTGTTCAAAGACATATTTCTTGACCCCATCCACATAATTTATGACTCGATTGAGTCAGTGGGTGTGGAGTTGATCTTAAGCATATGCACTTCTAATATGTTTTCAGGTGATGCTGATGTGACCATTCCAGAAGCCATAGTTTGAGAATCACTGTCCTAAAGGCTTCCAAAGGACTGTTTGTGAGAAAAAAAGCAGAGTAGTGGGTGAGCAGGACTATATGCCAAATAGTGTTATTATGTTCAATTTCCTGATTTGTAAGCACCATTAATAGGTTTCTGTGTTAAATGGTTTTGATAGTGAGAGAAAAGAAAATCATACATTTATGTTATAAAAATTAAAATAATGGTTATTACTTGTATAGATTAGAACCTGAAAAAGATAGAGGTTTGGGGTGGCTCTAGGAAACTGCTCTTTCCTTCTCTCTCTGGCTCTCTCTTTTGGTCGCTTTTTTACAAACCATGTTGTCTTTTCCTTCCTTCTGAATTCATTCTCCCTCTACCAATTGTCCACTTATGTGTGTATTCTCCGGTCCAAATCCAAGGCAATATTGTCTGATTCACTCGGCTCATTGTCATCAATTGACTGGAGAAAACCTTTCAATAGGTAACATGAGGGTGGGTAAGTGGAGCCCTGCTGATTCACTCGGTGATTACCGGGCAAAAAGGTTGACCCAGCTTCCTCCTCTGAGCTCATGTCCACAGGTAGGGCTGCGTCAGCTAGAAGATGGTGTTGAGCATTTTGGACACTGCGGTGGACATGTACAGACGAGTCTTCCTAAAATCCAGATTTCAGGGAGAAAAAAAGTAAGCAGGAAGCTTCTTTTCTAATTAATGAGAGCAGTAGATCTGAAAAGAGATGTCACAGTTCTTGGAAAGGGGTAAGAAAACAAAAGGTATTCAGATTTACAGTATTGCCTAGTCTTGACAATCACAAGTTTCTCTCTCTTTACAACATAAATGATGGAGTGCAGAGATTGCATTTGAGTCTGCCTTTATTTCCTTCTACTTTTGAACTCACTGGAAATTCACACGAGGAAGCACTATTAATGTGAAGGAAAAAGAACTTATGAGGCGGCAGGTGCTGCTGCAGGATGCCTTTGCCCAGTGGGACCCCAGAATATGGACCCCTAGCAAATCTGGCTCTAGAATGTTGCTTTTTCCTTCCAAGTGTAAATCATTCCTATGATTCTTGCTTAGAAAAACTGACTGTGGTTAGTTGATCTCTTTCTTAAGGAAAAAAAGAAAAAAAACATGACTTAGGCACAGAAAATATGTTTATGCGGTTTTGGTAGGTGGCCTATTGCAGATGCCATTGCGTGCCAGGATGATGAGGAAGAGAACTGATCCTATTTATTTTGGATATTTTTTCCACAGCAGCCAGCTGCAAGAGGACAGGTGGCAACCTGCTAAGGGACCCCCAGCATATCTTCCTGTGTTTGTTATGAAGCTGGCTGTTGGTTCTTTTAAAACAGCCTACGTGCTGTGCTTTTAGGAAAGTCTGTGATCAGACTTGAGCTTGATATTGTCTGCTTGAATAGAACAGGACTTTGTTTTTTTTCTTTTCTCCTGTCTGAATAGCTTTGATTTAATGTTGAGAATAAAAGACCAATTGAATGAATCTTGCTCCTTCTCTCTCTTGGAATCAATTACCTCTGCTCAAAGAACTTACTTCAGGAAGCTTTAGGGCATGCAGTAAATTCATTTACATACTCTCAAGAAATGACTAGCATCCTGGTGGAGTAATAGAGCACAAAGGACTGATTTACCTCACTGTTTCTTTCCTTGAGGCTATATGACCAATCATAAGACTTCATATGTGTTTGACTGGGTACCCTGGTCTCTTGCAGTATGTGGAAAGAGAACTTGCTGAGTTAATGAACTGTGGCCGAGCAGCAAAGAAAATGAGGGTAGCATAACGAATGAAGCTAAAGATCTCTGTTCTTCTCTCTAAGCCACCTCTTTACTCTGAGATTGCTCAGACTCATCTAGGCCAGGACCCGGAGAGAGCACACTGCTTCTGTTTAATTAGTATAGGTCAAGCTCATAGCATTTTCTTTTGAACCCGTGGCTTCTCATGAAAAGATGAGCTGACCACAGCGTAGCCCTCTGGATATGAAATAGGGCATGATTATTTCAGATATTCTAAGCATGTGCAACTCCTGCTTTGATTTTACACTTACTTTGTCCTTTTTTTTTCCACTTAATTTTCTAGTACACTGCACAGCTATGCTAATTTGGCACGGATGCTAAATATAAGGTCAGAGCATCTCACTTTGGTCTTTACTTGATTGCTTATCACCTTTTCTGAATGCCATTTCTATTTACTCTGTGCATCTGATCTCGTGTCAGCACGGCATCCCCTTGGCAGGCTGGTGCTCTTGTTTTCCTCTCTTTCCAAGCAGCTGTTCCATAATTTCACATGACATAATGTAAATGTATTTTGTATTCATGAGGGAAGACACTGAGTCCCCATAATCTCAGACCATCTTCCATCACAGATTCCTTTTATCCAATGATCAGAACAGAATCTGTAGTTTTTGTGTTTATAATCTCTGATGTATAAAAGTATTTTGAGGAGAATTATACAAATATTTATAATTTTCTGTTTTCAGCACATGGTACTTTCACAATATACTTTATAAGTTATTTCAATATTTATTATAAACCAATGGACCTATTCCCTGGCTTCTCATTCATTGACACCTGCAAATAATCAGTGAAGATAATTAGGAATGTGAATAGACATAGTACTATATAAATTCATTGGAAAACATTCTTGTTTGGGTAGATTTTGAAAAATTATGTTTCTATGTGCAACTTTCATGTGAGAGGAAAAACCCTCCAGGTTCTTAATGCAATTCTTGGTTTGTGCCGTTGATTAAAAAAAAAAAAAACAGAGTAAAAGTCAAATACTAAGATGCCTTGGCTTCAGTTTTTGGCACACAAAGAAATCTCCACGGTCCCCAAATGGAGAACAACATTAACCAGCATGCTCTGATTCTGTCTATACAATTTCTAACACTACTTTGACTTGAGGTTTTAAATACCATATGGCAAATTCATAAACACTCTGAGTGAGCAGGTTTCTCTGAAAAATAATATGAGATTACCACCTACCTGAGACTTCGGGAGATCCAAAAAGACATGCATTTTCTGGATGCCTGGCTTCAGTTAGTGATTTTTGGAAACTCTGCCAGGAGCTATTTAAGAATTCTCATGTTAGTGCCTAGCAAACAAAAACCATACAGAATGTAGGCAATATATGTTTCCCAAAGAAGTAACATAACTGTGATTTATTTATCCTTTTCTATTAAGAAAAATATAGTTCTATTTAAATAATAACTGTTTATACTATTCAGATTTATATTTTTAGAACGCAAATAAGACTTTATAACATCCCTGATTAAAACTTAATTCCCTACAGGGAAAATTATATTCTCTCTGTGTCTTGGCATCCAATTCCTAAGGCCTGGCCCCAAACCATCTTTGAGTTCTGTTTTCTATATTTTATTATTTTCTTTGTCATGTATATTATATTACAAATTATTACCTACTCCCCAGGAATCATTTTTTCATTGTGGTTTCTTTACAATTTCATCAATCTGGATCTCATATTTACAATTAAATCCTAGTTAAAAAGCAACAGCAGCAACTATTCACTATCTTTTATCCACCTCCTTAACTATGAGTTATATAATCAAAGATAGTTAACATATCATATCTTTAAATCCACCTACCAGTGCTCTCCAAAGATTCAGGCACAAAGCAGGATCTCCATGTTTGACTTCTAAAGAAAGAATAAATGAGGGAATTAATAAGAACGTGTCTCTCCTTGGTCCTGACCAGGTAGCTCAGTTGGTTAGAGCATGGTCCTGATATGCCAAAGTTGCACACTTGATCTCTAGAGAGGGCACACACAGGCAATAACCAATGAATGCATAAATAAGTGGAACAGTGAGTTGCTGTTTCTGTCTTGCACCTTTTCTCCCTTCCTCTCTCTCAAATCAATAAATAAAAAAGAATAATGTATCCATCCTAGACATTTTTGTGTAGACATTTCATTTTCAGAGTATAGTTTGTAAAACACTGAATCTTTTCTAAATAAAATAACTTCTGACTTACAAAAGGTCATACTTTGAGTAATCCCCCAGGAGCATCTAACATTATAAAATTGATTTTCACTAGCATTATCTCTTGTGACTTAAAGGAAAATATTTAACTAAGAGCCAAATTGACTTTTATTAAATATACATAACATCAAAACTTTGGATATAGTTTTTATAGTTCAAAGCGAACTTGAAAGGCAAAGATAAGATAGACTAGTAAAAAAAATGACAGCTGAGAATATTAAAACAAAGTATGCTTCATTATACTTTTTAAAGTGGTAATTACAGTTCACAGTGGATGTTCTGAGTCAGCAAGAAAAACTGTATATATCCTCCATTTAAGGAGAAAGAAAATGAATATGTTATTAAACAGAGCATAATAATAGTTAAGGTAAGCAGAGGTTGCCTGCTTAAATTTTAAATTTTAAGTACATTTCCAGAAAATTTGTGCAAAATATCTCATTGGTCTAAGATGCCAGAGATGTTGGGAAAATACAAATTGGAAGTTGCATAAATAACCAGATATTACTGGAATGTTCCAAAGCATAGAAGCCACAGAAACTCTGAACTTTTAATGGATACAGGAAGCTGGCTTAAGGTAGATTTATAAAATTTTAGCTCAGAACTTGTTTTTAACTATTGAATGAGCTAATAAGGCTCAGTTGGTGAGAAATGTGAGCTCTGGCCATGATACGACAGGAAACCTAATCAAGTGAACGCAGATGGCCCCATCTACAGAACTATAGCACAAAGCCCTACAACCGCAAGGCAATGGGGATATCTTTAGACATAGCTAAGAAAATAACTTGAAATGTGCCTTTTTCTTGCATTTTCTGCCTGGATCAGAAGTACTTTGAGGACAAATTCATGTATGATTTATTCAGCTTAATATATAGCTAATGCCAAGCTCAGGACATTGTACATAGTAAGCTCTAAATAAACCTTTGCTGAGCGAATATACAAATGAATAACTTACACAAATAGATTAAAGTTACACATTGTTTTACCACAAATCCTTTATCACTGATCATATTGTGAACCCTAAACAAATTGTTCAAAGATATATATTTTAATTTCCTTAGACTAATGAGGGATAAGTGCAAAGATGAGAAGAAATAATACAGTTTGTGAGCTTAACTGATGCTAGCATTTAAGTTATATCCATAAACAATCTTTTTTTTTTTTAAAAAAGGAAATAGCCTTTTGGGTTTTTTTGAAAAAAGAAATGGGCATTTCTTTTTTTTTTCACATTGTCTAGTTAAAGAAATAAAAGTCACATTCAGAGATATTTATATGATTAGAGAAGACAAAATGGCAAAGACTGGAGGTAGTAATTTATTATTGGAGGAGTAATTTACTTGAGGAACTATGAGAACTATTACAGCTTTCGCTACCTTAGCACTGTATTTTCCTAATAAAGGACTCTTTTATAGAAGCTGCAATTTGAAAGTATTCTGTTAGGCAAATCTAATTACTTTATTCAAAGGAGAAGTTCACTGTTTACTTAAAAAATTAGTAGCCATGCTTCTCACAGAAAATTTGGAAGGTGAGAAAAATTATGAAACATTATTATCAGCCTGCTATTTAAACACTACTGTTATCATATTATGGTATATTTCCTTTCCTATCTTTATCCCTTTCTATCCATATGTAATTATATGTTCTCTGATTTTTCCACTGTGTTGTATAATAAAAGATTTTTTCCCCTACTCTTATATAATCTATTACTTAAAGAGGTGCCTCATAGTGACTCTGCTCCTGGCCAAGGTGCAGTAACAGGAACTAGATATCCCATCTGAACCAAAACAATAAAAAAATGGACAACGTATGTGAAACAATGATTTTTAAGACACTGGGCATAGTAAGTGAATGGCAGTTATTCCCAAGAGACTGGAAACAAATGAGATAATCTCTAAATTTCTTTACTTCGTTGCCTGGAGAGAATATTCAGGCTGCAGTGCATGGAGCGGGGCATACACAGAGCCTGGCTAATTCCCAGAGTTGAGGAAATGGACTGCAAAGACTGGGAAAACCAAATGCAGACACAGTTCTCAGGGAAAGTACCAGGTAGGAGAGAGCCCTAGGGGTGAAGTACTGCCTAGTGCAGAGAGCAGTCCTCAGAATGTCCTCCTCAAATATTTAACTTTGTGATCAGGAAACGTGTGAGGAACTGCTGAGCTTAAAGAAAGAACTACCCAAAAGGATAACAGGAAAAATATCAATCGACCAAAATCGACCAAGAACTGAAACAGTTGTTAGAATTGTTAAACAAAGATATTAACACATATATTATGACTGTATTCCCTATGTTCCAAAAGTTAAGTAGAGTTATAAAAGATATATCTCTCTCTTATATGTGTGTATACATACAATGGTGTCTATCCAGAAGATATCCAGTCATTTAATATAAAAAATAGAGGCACTTATTGAAGAAGATACTAGATACAAGAAACATTGTACACAGGATAATGATACCTCAGTCCCCTTCGAAGTAAGTACCTTCAAACCTCACACAATTCTCCCAATTGCCATTAGCTGCCCTGTTGTATTTTCCTCAATCTCGTCGATGGTCTGAAATCTCTTCCCTTTCAAAGGTGATTTTGGGAAAATCCAGAAGACTCAGGACTCCAAACCTGGGTTGTAGGGAGGCTGAGTCACCTGGGTGATTTGATGTTTTGCCAAAAACTCTGCATGAGACGTAATGTATAAGTGGGCATGTTGTTGTGATGAAGCTGCCAAACATCAGTTGTCCAGAGCTGCGGCCTTCTGAATTATCTAAATAGTTTCCATAGAGGAATGTTCAAGCTTAATGCAAAATTTGATGCAGATTCATTGCTCTACTCACTCAGTCATTTTGGATGCAGTGGCCACACAGTACACATGCTCACTTATTGGCTGCCGCCCCTACTGACTAGTACAGTGAAGTCATCATTGTTCACTCATGCGCATTCCAGTCCACTCTCCTTGGCTTCCAGGTTACATCAATGTGGCATGAACCATTCTCATTATATTAACAATGGCTGGACTTTTTCCAGGCAGACCTTTGTGTGTGTGTGCACACATATGTGTATACCCATGCACACACACAGTGAACTTCTTAAGATGAAAATAGCAAATCTGAGATGAAAAATACACTGGATGTATAACATTAGAGTAGGCAGTGCAGAAGAAAATATTAGTGCATTTAAAGACATATTAATGGAAACTATCCAAAATGAGACACCAAAAGAAAAAGATTGAAAAAAAAAAACAGATCAGTGAGCTGAGGGAGAGCTCTAAGCAACATAATTTACGTGAAGTTGTGGTCCCAAATGAAGAAAAGAAAGAGGAGGTGATAAAAAAGATATCTGAGAAGATAATGGTCAAAAAATTTCCTAATTTGATTAAAATTAAACCCAAGTTTTAAGAAGGCAAATAAACAACAATCACAAGAAAAATGAAGAAAAGTGGGTCAAGTCATATTATAATCAATATTCCTGTGATGAGTAATAAGGAAAAATTCTTAACAAGAGATAGAGAAAAAAAACAACAAATGTTACATACAGAGGAACAAAGACAGGTCTGTCAGCAGCGATCTCTTTGCAAAGACTGGGACAGGCTAGCAGTATCTTTATAGTACTAAAAGAAAAACTATCATCTTAGAGCTCTTTACTCAGCAAAAATGAAGGCAAAATAAAGACATACAAGAAGTAAGAAACTTTATGGCTCAAAGGTTACATGATAAGATATATTAGGGAAGTTGCATCAGGCAAAAGAAAATAATTCCAGATGAAAATATGGACCTTCACAAAGAATAAAGAATCTCCAAAACTGTAACTACATGAAGAATAATGTACCACATGAATTTCTTATTTTTAAAAGTTCTTTAAAAGATAATGGACTATTTAGAATGATGCCGAAAGCATACTCGACAAAAGAAAAAAATGGGCAAATTGAGATATATACATAACAGGACTGGTGTTCTTTTAAGAGGAGGAAGAGAGGCCAGAGATTCTCTCTCTCTGTGCAAACACAGGGGAAGGGCCATGTGGAAACACAGCAAGAAATCAGCCCTCTACAAGCCAGGAAGAAAGCCCTCCCTAGACAGTGAATTTGCTAGTACCTTGATCATGAACTTACAGCTTCCAGAGCTGTGAGAAAATACATGTCTATTGTTTAACCCAACAAGCCTGTGGTACTATGTTAGGGCCTCCTGAGAAAACTAGTCTACCCCCTAAAATTAGAAACCATACCAAAATGTCTGCTCTTCCCACTTCTATTCAAGCTTATACTAAAAGTTCTAGCCAGCAAAATTAGACAAGAAAAAAAATAAAGTGTGTGGATTGTAAAGGAAGAAGTGACACTATTTCCACTCATAGATGGCATTTTTTATAGATAGAAAATGCTTAAGAATGCCAAAAAAACTATTAGAGGTAATAAACAAGTTCAGCTAGGTTGCAGGATTCCAGATCAATATAGAAAAATCAACTGAATTCCTTTATATTTGCAATGAATAATCCTAAAATGAAATTAAAAGGACCATTACAATTGGGAAAACATTTCTAACAGCACCAAAAAGATTAATAACAATTAATTTAACCAAGCAAGTATGAGATTCGTATACTGAACATTACAAAACATTGTTAGATAAAATTAAAGAAGACCTAAATGAATAAAGACATACTGTGCTTTTTATGAATAGCAAGAATAATATTGTTATGACAACAAAAGCAACCTAAAGCAAACTAAAGAGTCAATGTATTCTTTATCAAAATTCTAGCTGTCCTTTTTTTTTTTTGAGACACAGACGCAAACAAACTAATTTTAAAATACACATAAAATTACCAGGGAACATTCAAAACATCTGGAAAAGGAAGAACAAAGTTGGAATAGTCAAACTTCCTGATTTTAAACTGACTACAGAGCTACAGTAAGGAACACATTGCGGTACTGGTATAGGATGGACGTAGAGATTGGTGGAGTAGAAATAGAGTACAGAAGAAATCCATATGTAAATGTGTCTCCTGCTTTTTTAGTTTGGATGCCACAAGAAGATGATTGATAAATAAAAAGGTAGTTAACTGGCATCTGGTTGCACTGTGAAAGTGGAAGGGTGACTGTCAAAGGTAAAGAAGTAGGGAAATTTAGAGACTCAGTAGCATTCTTGTACCTCAAAACATTCCACAGAGTATTTAGCATTTCTAAGGGGCCTATTCTGTTTTATGAGTATAATATTTTGTAATAGAATGTACCAACTCAACATCTATCATAAGCAAGTGACAAGTCTGATGCCTGGTGGGACAATGGCAGCTTTTTCTCTTTTTTTAAGTTTAAAAATCCCTACTTTTCTGTGGGGATGCAGATATTTGAAAGCTACCAAAGTGAGGAAGCTTTTAATATGAGTGGGAGGAAGGAGATAAAGTAGTTGGTTTGAGAAACTTCCAATCCCTTCATTGGGGAGGAGGCCTCAGGAGACAGAAAAGAAGATAGATGACTGGCCGCTTTTCCTGGGGTAGCAAAAGACCTTGTCTGTGAGTGCCCTTGCCAGCATGTCTGGTAAACAGAACCCAAGATCTATGATACATAGTGACATGGAGAGTGTTTGAACTTTATAACTTTCTGAGGGTATAGAATAAAGATAGTTTATGATGCAAATGCTCTCATTGAGTTAGGCATTCTATAAAGATGTGTATCTAATGCTGGAGGGTAGAACCTGGGACTTTCTTAATGTGCCAGATGTTTTTCTGTTTTGCCAGTGGCCTACAGAGTACCTGTGTTCTTGAAATTATTAGCAAGGCTTGATACTGGGGGAGAACTCTGTTTTATGTGAGTCTGATATACTGGTTCAATACTGTTAAGTCAGGAGAAACAACATCAAAAATATGTAAATTTATCTTTAATTCTTTCATTTATATATGAGTTTATTTCCATGTTCATTTTCTTATAGCAAAATCACAATGGATCATTTGAACTTCAGAAACATTTTTTATTATTACTTGTTCCTAATTTTTTTATTTATTTACTTATTTATTCTTTCAAAAAATATAAACAGCAAGTGACACTAACTTCTTCCAATATTGCATAAACAGTGTGGTGACTGTATGAGGAAACACATAATTGTATATTTTCATAAGTTCTTGTTTATGCTGATAATACAAACTGTTATTTACTTTTGGTTATCAACCCTTCAGGGGAGTAATCATCAAAGAGAATTGCCTAGCTGGTTCTACATCCAATAGACTCTCAATTTTTGGAGAAATTAACAATTGGTTCAAAAAAGCAAAACACCAAGATTGCTTTTTAAAAAATATATGTGGACCCCTCGATTATAACTAATCTGTCAAATATACTCTTTCAAAAGAAGAATAAATACCAATGTGTTTGAACATGTTGTCATTGGGAATATAACATTCAATTCATTTATATTTTCAACAAATATTTATTGGGAAACTACTTGTGCAATGATTTATTAAATAAACACAGAGATTCACTAAAGAAGAAATGATAAATGCATATTGCACTCAAAGTAAAACTATTACCCTGAGAAGTAAAATTAGAAGACAAAGCAGATTGGGGTGGCTCTTAAGCTAAGGTTTAATTGTTAAAAATAATGTTTTTGGGGTGGAGAAGAAAAAATGCGGTGGACAGATAATGTCTTATAGAACTGTACACCTGAAACCTGTATAATTTTGTTAACCGATACCACCTCAATAAATTCAATAAAAAATCATCTTTGTTTTACTTTTATATTAACTGTATGGTATGCTAGTCATTTGTATAAAACTGAATTATAAAATGAAAGATATTCATAAGGTCTGGTTCATATTTATGGTATTCTTAAATTGATTTCATCATTAAGAAACATTAATTCTCCCGGGTCTGATTTATAATAAAATGGAAAATATTTTGTAAGATTATACTTGATATTTTTCAAATATCATCTTGTATAAACTTAGAATCTCATTGAGTTCATGAATTAAACATACATTTTTATATTTCTATATTAATTTATCAATCTTTTTGAGTCTTACATACATCGTTTTCCTTAGTATTTTTGCATTTTTATTCAGGATGTCCCTCCCATCTTCATAGTTTCTCAGCCCATCCAGAGATCATCTGTTCTTAAGGCTGAGGGCAGAGGTTCTATATTTCATGAATATTACTTTGAAAATTCCAGCTCATATTGATCAATTCATACTTCCACTTTTATATTAAAAATTATGATCAATTAATAATCCTTTAATAATTTTGTGTTTAAAAGTTGGCAACTCAAACAAATTGTAAATTTTAAGAGTTACCCACAGAGCAGTAAAAAATATTGGTACTTCTTAAATATGCATTAACTTATTCCCACATCAGCTTATACTTGTTTTCTTTATTGATACTAACTATGATCTTCTGGATATTTTTACATTCCAAGAAACAGCACAATTGCTCAAATATTATTTTATTTAATTCCTTCTGTTTTACTTTGAAGAATGATAATAAATCTCAGCTTCATTTTTTTTAGCAGTGAACAGCAAATGTCTACTATATATGATTATCATGACAGGTTTCGGATTGTAGTTTGTGTTGATCCAGCAACATGACTAATGAACCTGTCAACTTCTAATGTTAAAAGTTTGTGAGCCAGTTGAACTATTGGTGACTGAATTGAAAGATGATTTAATAAAAAGTTGTGACATAGGAAAAAGGATTATTGATGCAAATTCAAAATATAAGCTTCAGATAGATATGCGCTTACATATAGAGTTTAAATACGCACAACACACATACACCAAACCAAGCTTCAATATGCCCTACTTATCCAGAAACACACCACATATTAATAATTTGCAAAGGATTAGTGGATATATTTATGTTTCAATGTAAAATTGAATATCTTTATTTTTATCCTTAAAAATGCAAAATTGCATGGGAATTATTCCCTGCTTATATACTAGTTATGAGAGCACAACCACTCATAGACCTTACTGAGAAATGCTTGTCAGAAAGTATATTATGTCAAAAAATTCATGTTATTTTTGTTATTATATTAATTATATTATTGTAATATATAACAGTCTACTTTTTGTAATGAATAAAGATTCCATATTTATTTTATAGCATATTTATAATATTTTGTTAACGTTCCTTGCCCAAAATCTGCCTTGGAAACCTGTTTTTTTCCTTAAGAATCATTGTTCATGTAACAATAGAGCAAACATTTATTTAGTACATATGTGTACAAGAAACTCTTGCATATTGCAAAATATAAGAAAATTATAAGCTTTGAGGGAATATAAAGAATATAGTTTTGAAAACTAAATAACACTGCAAAATGATTTAAAATAGAAATATTCCCTAGTTCTACGTATGAGTCTCCAGACTCTTAGATTAAACAGTGGTGCTGCTTCTATCATGTAAATATAAGCTTTCTAAATATAATAGAAAGTGAAAGATTTTACTATTACAGACAAAGTCTCAGCAATTTAGTACAAATACTTAATTTAGGTCAGGCACAGTGTGAAATCCCCCTGATAAACATGATATACTTCAAGAAATTATTCAAAAATTCCTTGAATTATTCAAACATTCAAAGCATAAAAATTATTCAAACATTCAAAGCATAAAAAACCTCACTAATAAAATCAGCGGCCAGTAAACCATAGGGCACACTGGGTCTGCGTGTTCTTAAACCTTTAATACTGATGCTGTGTTTAGCATCAAGGAATAAGACTTCAGTTGCGTTAAATATTTAGACTTCATCTCCACCAAATCATTTGTGAAAGTGAATGCAGAACTTGTTTGTAAAACACGGGGTCCTGTAGGACTTCAAAGGTATTTGAAAGTGAAAGGGACATTGAGAACAGCAGTTCAGCAATGAGGACATGATCTGCTGTTCCCTGTGGCTCAATCAAATACTGGAGAAACCCTGAAAGGCTGAGGTAAGATGTTGGCTTCCTGAAGTAGAGAACACTCTGATATTAAGCCCAATTATCAGCCTAGTTCTGTATTTCCTGCCTTCTTGCAAAGCCTGAGCAGTGCGTCACCATTAATCCTTTTGGAAACTCTGCGGAATCTGCTGAAAAATCCCAAAGAATATAAATTTCTTTGAAAAGCCTGACAAGGCCATATCACATTATGATTTAAAGCCAGGTGGTTCTAAGTCTTTGCATTTTCATGAACTTCTAGTGGTTGACAATGACACACTGAAATGATGGAAGTGTGGTGGGGGCAATAAAATCTTGCAGTGCTAGAGGAGTGATATATGTATTAACTATTTCTTGGCTCTTATTACTCTTGTAAAGGTTTTGATCAACTTTAAAAAATAAAAGTAAAGGTGACTGATTTTCTCAGCAGCAGCTTCCTTGACACTGCTGCTGCTCTGGACGGGGAAGGAAGAGTGTAGCTGAGCTCTTGGGAACTGTGGCTACCGCCGAGGGTGGGTGCACACCTCTGACATTTCTCATGGAAGTTTTTAAGCGATGCGTGGTGGCAACCTACGTAATTTCATCTAGTCATTCTGCGAAGTGGATAGTTCGTATGTTTGTGCTTTGGACAGAGTTTTTATAAGGCCGCTGCTGTTCTAACTGTCAGGGTCAACAAGAGCTAAGGGTGTCTTGTTCAGGACCAAAAGGTAGAATTTGTGCCTTGCCACCCCATGGTTATCAGATGACTAAGTGTAAAGTAAATTTATGCACCTTTCGGTTAATGCCTGAAATCCTTTGAATTACTATAGGCTGGGACTTCAACTACGTTCCCTTAAACACAACACAATGCCTTACACAATCTTCCTCCCCAAATGTGAGTGAAGTGGAGATTTAACTAGGAGGCTGATTCTCAGCCTTTGGTCAAACAAAATTGAAATAAAACATTTCAATATTAGCATACTAGAGGTATGTTTATTAAAGTGGCTAAAAAACACACATACACACAGATTAAGAAATGACCATATGCCTGTTGGATCGCTGCCTCATTGGGAGCTTCTCGCTTGTAATCCGAAGCCGGCCTCTGCAAGCAGAGGGCCAGGAAAGGCTGAGCTAGGAAAAGGCAGACCACTTCAGCTTGGCGTGTGGCCAGCGAGTGTAACAAGGGGGAAACTTACTGATGACGATTGTCTTGGGAGGTTGCAAGAAAAGTAATTCTGCACCCACCTGCTAAATCTTCAGAGTTTATGTAGCGACCTTAACTGGGGTCAGCTACAGACACAGGAGGCCTTGGCAGGGTTCAGTCATGTACCCAGCCCAGACAATCTGACCACCACGTTTCTGTCCAAAGGCTGTGTCCTTGGGAAGCGTCTAGCACAAGGCAGGCAAGCAGGGTGAGTGTTCCAAGCACAGCGAAGGGTAAGAGGGGCCTCCATTTGCCCTGGTCCCGCTCGCTGGTCAAACCGTTGGTTACACCTTCTTGCTGACTTTCCCCAACGACGCTGTGCACTACGCTAAATACCAGAAATTCAAGAAAATGAGATATAAAACTATGTAAAGTATGAGAGAAGCAAAGAGGCAAATGCCAGCTAACAGAGTCAGATAAAGCATCGCCTCGGGGGGCTACTTGAGTTGAGTTGTAAGAAACAATCAGAAATGTATTTAATGAGTTTCAAATGCATTTGCCAAAGCACAGGTACAATATATAATTTAGTATGCTCACTTATATAGAATTTTATGACACAGCAGGTTATTCCTGATCCTAGCTACCATTCTTACTGACATATGTCAGCATAAGTCATAATCATTCAGATTTGTCTATGGTTATAAATTAAGGCTCACATTTCATACAGATAATGTTACTATTTTACATTTTCAATGTGGATTAACATCATATATTGTATAATGAATTTGAGAAAAGTAAATGGAAAACAGAGATACAGTATTTTAAAATTAAATCACTACCTATTATCTATTCTTACTGACATATAGCTTTGATGCTGTATGATTATTATACTCATATTTGTGCAAGTGAGTACATAAGCAAGCACACATACATGTTGTTTACCATTTCATTATTGTTGACTTGAGTATTAAATTATTTGTTGTGCATGGCATTTGAGTTGAAGATGCATTTATTTTATTTTTGAGACATTTAGGAAAGGACTGTTAAAATGTTGATTCTTTTAATAATACAAGTTTAATGAGAGAGCTTATTACAGCACATGCTTGGGTCTATAGTTATTCTGGAATTATTCTGTTCAAGGTCTTCAAAATAAAGCAAATCTGTTTATACTTAAGAAATCTTAGAAAGTAGATGTCTAATATCAAATTCTCCAGTGAAGTCTGGATCAGCCATGGTAAACGGAGACTCCCCATGCTTCATAACAAATGCGACATTTACATGTTGTTCAGAATTTGCTTGAATGTACATTTATATTTCCTATTCTTTTCTGATTCTCTTCTCCTCCATTCCATTCTAGTGTAGTGCTTAATATTTAAAATCATATATTGAATGCCTGTTCTTTGCCAGGCATATTTTTAGACATACCAGCTCTCTTTCCTTGGGGAAATTTATACTGAAAATGCTTATTTTTCAGTAGAGTTAACAGGTAGAAGATGATCAGACCTTTTCTGTAATCTTAGTTAAAACCTATATAAAACATATATGCCCTAGCTGGTGTGGCTCAGTGGATTCAGTGCTAGCCTGTGAACAAAGGGCTGCCGGTTCGATTCCTAGCCAGGGCACATGCCTGGCTTGCAGGACAGGTCCCCAGTGTGGGGCACTTGAGAGGCAACCACACATTGATGTTTCTCTCCCTCTCTTTCTCCCTCTCTTCCTCCCTCTAAAAATAGATACATAAAATCTTTTTTAAAAGACCCAAAAATAAAAATAAAACATATAGAAGAGTTCACATTGTGTTTTCAATGATAAATACCCAAAAGAATAAGACATTTAAGAATTAAAATGTATGACACACAGAAAGATTGCAGCACAGTGCCCAAATATACCCATAATTTGAATATTTTTATTTCATTTTTATTTTTCTTTTCTTAATATTATGTTAAGTCATTAGAAAAAAAACTTCACTTAGTTTTGTTTTTTTTTTAAAGATTTTATTTATTTTATTTTTAGACAGAGGGGAAGGGAGGGAGAAACAGAGGAAGAGAAACATCAGTGTAGGGTTACCTTTGGCTCTCCCCCTACTGGGGATCTGGCCTTCAACCCAGGCCTATGTCCTGACTGGGGAATTGAACCTGTGACCCTTGGGTTTGCAGGATGTCGCTTAATCCACTGAGCTAAACCAGTCAGGGTGAAAACATTGCACTTAGTTTTTGAGGAGGCCTTTGATCATCTCTGCACTTAAATAAGATTATCAGTATTTGCATGGAAATAGGCAGGTACATCTTGAAGGAGCCCAATTTTTTTAATGTAATAATATGGATCTTTTCTTTATTCTTGGAAAATAGTTCACGTTACTACCAGCATCACCACATCTCAATAATTTAGCAAATTGCAGTTTTACAAAGACAATACGCCTCCAGTTCTAGATTGCAAGTGAAGAAAAGTAAACTAAACAAGAAAACAACATAGCCAAATATTTTTTCCATTTAGCTCTTTTATTTATTATAGTAAGAACACATAACATTAGATCCACCCTCTTAACAAAATTTTAAGTGTACAGTATAATATCATTAACTATATGTACATCATTGTACAGCAGATCTCTATAACTTCTATTTGCATGATTAAACTGTATCCATTGAAGAGAAATATCCCCACCCTCTGCCACACAGTGCCTTATATTTATCATTCTACTTTCTGTTTCTAAGAAATCCACATATACCTAATATATGTGGGTCATTCAGTACTGGTCTTTCTGTAACTGGCTCATTTCACTTAGCATAATGTCCTCAAGACATGTTGTAGCATGTAACAGAATTTCCTTCATTTTTATGGCTGAATATATTTTTAAAGTAAAACTTTGATCATAAGCCATTTTAGGTGATAAGAAAGATTTTGTGTTTAGTTTCCATGTTTGTGTATTTTCCATTTTTTCAACTTTTTCTTTTTGAACTTCCAGATATTCATAGATTTAAAGTGTTCCAATCAATTACTATGCTTGTTCTTTGGATGCTCAAAGTATCACAGCTTTTCCACTCTGGGTCCCTGGAAGTTGGCTCCTGGGTCCTTGCCATAGCTTCATTAATCTTTAAAAATTTCTTGTTTTCTGTCACAATGTGTTATCTCAAACTCTTGTTCTTTTACCAAAACCTACTTATTTTTAGCTGTAATGGCTGTGAAGACGAAATGTAAATTTCAAGGTACAAATTATAAGGGAATGTAGTTTCTAAGCAATTTCCATGCTCAGGCAAAAAAATGTGTATTTAGAAATCATGTTTTTATTAATATTTCCAGTCAAGTTTTAGCATATAGCATACTTAGTCTGATTTTCTAATTTTTCTATGCATTGAAAATATTGACTGACAGTATTAACTTATTTATTCTCTCCTTCAATGTTCACAACATATCAGTTCCTACATACCAGTGAAGTAGAAATTAAAAATACAGAATGACATTTAAAGATTTTTCAAAAATATTTGCCTTAGAATATATCTTGCTAAATATATGTAATTATAGTACTGGCTCATTTGCAAAGAATGCGTTCTCTTGTTTAGTTTCTAATTCGATCCATAGTTAACCTCATCTATTTTGCAAAATTCTTCTCTATTTAAGGGACTTCTTTATGTTTGAATTTTTGCCATTTGAATAGTTGAGAAATATTATCTTAGTGCTTTTAATTTGTATTTCTTATATTACCACTAAATTTGAGCAACATTTCACATGTTTAATATCATTTTTAATTCTTTCAGCAAATTTGTGTCAATTATATATTTTGGTATGGGGCTATTATCTTCTGCATTTCTAGCTCTTTTTATTTTAGAGTGATTAGCTTTTTGTCTGTGATATAAATGGTATTATTTCCAACTTAGTCATACTTTGATATATTAATATTTCATACTTTTGACAGTGTAGAAATTGTGATTTTAGCCAGTCAATTAACTTTTTTCTCTTAATGGCTTTTGGACTTTGAAGCCTAGAGATCATGTTTCCATACAGGTTTTAAAGGAATTTATCATATTTTGTTTTACTAATTGTATGATTTTGAGGCAGGTTAGTAAGGAGCTAGGAAAATTTCTTGGCCAGTATAATGGGGAAACTGAGACAGATAGCTAGACAGGCAGCTGAGCCAGCTAATTTATGGCCAACTAATAAATCACATGATCTTATTTTCCCTAACCAAGGACACTTATGAAAAAATGGTTTGTGTATACCAGGCTGACTCACCCAGCCCCAGGCCCTTTCCGATGACATTCTTTGAAGGTGAAATTGGTCAGAGAATGACCCTGACTCCTCTATATGCTTATTTCGATGCATCAGCATATTAAGACACACCTGGAAAACTGGAGAATATTCTGTTGATATCCTCCCCTGAGACCTCCCCTAAAATTCTGGCCTTTAGAAAACACATACAAACCCTTAAGACAATGGGCCCAGGACATGCTCTCTCTTGAGCATACCTGTGCTTCCCCCTTTCCTCAGGGATGTATCGTTGCTTTTTTCCCCCTAAATTCTAAAGGTTTCCATAACACTTACAACCAGGCGAGCAGTGGGCAGTGGCTGCTGATCCCAGGCTAACCCCTGAACCTGTCTAGAAGGGCCCTCTTTTTGCCTCTGTAAGTTGTTTCTGGAATCCACACAGCACAGGGTGGCTCACTTCTTCTTCCTCTCTTTCCTTCCAAAGGGCCAAGGCAGCTTCTCTGCGGCTCACTCCTTATTGCTGTGTTCTTGCATCTACGAACGCAAACCCTTCCTTTTTCCCACTGTTCCCAGCTTTAATAAATGTGTTCTTAAAAATCATCTAGATTTCTGTTGTGAAATCTTTCCTACACAAAATCAAGAACCCACACATTCCAGACCATGCCAGGGTAGACCTGCCTCAATGCTGGTCTCTTTCCAGTGGCAATTTTATTATGTATTTATTTACTTATTTTAGTTTTTTGGGGGTGTATATGACATTTATCTTGGCATACAATACATGGATCAAAATGTATACTTTTCTAAATATGTCTTCAGTAGTTGCAAAATTGTTTATTAAAAAGTTCACCTTTAACACAATGATTTGAAATGTATTGACCATGGTCTTGACCAGTATGTGATGCTGCCTATTATAATGAAGACGCAATAACAGTGCGTAATTGATATTAAAAACTATTACCATTGTAACTCAAGTTTCAGAATTACCACTGCAAGTGGACTGATTTCCAACCACAATAGTAGTTTTTTGACCTACTTCTCTCAGTCTCTAGAAATTCAAACACACACACACTAGCACACCCCTAACAGACATAAAATTATTAAAATACAAAAATTATTTTCTGGGGGTAGCTTACTTTGGATTAATATTTGCCTCCATTTTATAGTTTTGAGTATAATTTTATTTTGACAGAAACAGTTGTACATTTACATTTATAATAAGCATAAGAATAAGCTATTTAAATATAGTTGGCCCTCCACATCTGGGAGTTGCTCATTTCCAGATTCAACCAATTGCAGATAGAAAATATTCAAAAAAATTATTACATTGCTGCTGACATGTACTTTGTAGTCAGGCCTAAAATGGTTGTATTCATACTCCCCATGTACAGACTTTTTTTCTTGTCATTATTCCCTAAACAATACAGTATAACAAATATTTACATGGCATTTACCTTGTTTTAGGTATTACAGCAATCTAGAGATGTTTTAAATTATGAAGGAGGAGGTGTGTAAGTTATATGCAAATACATTGCCATTTTATATAAAGGTCTTGAGCAACCACAGATTTTTAGTATCCATGGGGATCCAGAAAACATCCTCCATTGATACTGAGAGATGATTTCATAATATTATATACACATAAAGAATTTCTAGGATTCTGGCCAAGATGGAGGCATAGGTAAATATGCTTCACTTCCTCACACAACCAAAAGAAGGATAACAATCAATAAAAAAAAAAAAACAGAACTGCCAGAAAATTGAACCATATGGAAGTCTGACAGCCAAGGAGTTAAAGAAGCATTCATCCAGACTGGTAGAAGGGGCAGAGATGGGAAGCCAGGGGAGAGGATTCACCACAAGGAAGCAGCTGGCAGATTGGGGTGGGTGAGGCAGCAGCTGGCAGAGCAGGCAGTCCCACATTCCCATGCCAGTAAGTTGGTAGGAAAAACTGGGGAGTGAGAGAGCTCACACAACCCAGGGTTCCAGCATGGAAAATTAAAGCATCAAAACCAGTGGGGGATGTGGTGATGGGAGAAACTCCTAGTCTCCCAGGAGAGTCCACTGGAAGGGCCCACAGGATCCTGGAAAGTACACCAGCCCACCCACCCGGGAATCAGCACTCTAAAGGGTACAATCCTCTTGTGGGAAGTGAGGGAAATGGCTGAAATCAGCCAAGCAAGCTGCACCGTTCCTTCTCTGACTCCTCCCCCATGTACAGTGCTACAACACAGTAATGTGAATTGCCCTGCCCTGGTGAACAGAATATCTCAGGCTCTGCCCCTTACAAAGTAACAAGTATGCTGAGACAAAGAAATATGGCCCAAATAAAAGAACAGATCAAAATTGCAGAAAAAGGACTAAGTGACAAGGAGGTAACCAACCTATCAGATGCATTGATAATCAGGATGCTCACAGAAGTGACTGAGTATGGTTGCAAAATAAAGGAAGGAGGGAGGGTATGCAAAGTGAAATAAACAAAAATATATAGGAAACCAACAGTGAAGGGAAGGAAACGAGGACTCAAATCAAAGATTTGGAACAGAAGGAAGAAATAAACATTCAACTGGAACAGAATAAAGAAACAAGAATTTAAAAAAAAATGAGGAGAGGCTTAGAAACCTCTGGGATAACTTTAAATGTCCCAACATCCAACTCATAGCTGTGCCAGAAGGAGAAGAGGAAGACCAAGAAATTGGAAACTTATTTGAAAAAATAATGAAGGAAAACTTGTGCAATCTGGTAAAGGAACTAGACATGCAAGTCCAGGAAGCTCAGAGAGTCCCAAAGAAATTGTACTCGAGGAGAAACACACCAAGACACAACCATAATTAAATTGCCCAAGATTAAAGTTAAGGAGAAAACCTTAAAAGCAGCAAGAGAAAAGAAGAGAGTTACCTTTAAAGGAATTCCCATAAGACTATCAGCTAATTTCTCAAAAGAAAACTTACAGGCAGGAAGGGGCTGGAAAGAAGCATTCAAAGTCATGAAAAGCAAGGGCCTACAACCTAGATTACACTATCCAGCAAAGCTGTCATTTAGAATGGAAGGGCAGATAAAGTGCTTTCCAGACAAGGTAAAACTAAAGGAGTTCATTATCACTAAGCCCTTATTATATGAAATATTAAAGGGACTTCTCTAAAAAATAGAAGAAGATCAAAAGCTATGGGCAGTAAAATGACAACAAACTCACAACTATTAACAACTGAACCTCAAAAACAAAACAAACAAAAAAAAGTGAGCAAACAACTAGAATAGGAAAAGAAGCACTGAAATGGAGATCACATGGAGGGTTATCAGTGGGGATGGGGAGGAGGGAGAATGGAGGAAAAAGGACAGGGAATAGGAAGCATTATCAGTAGGTACAAAATAGACAGGGGGAGGTTAAGAATAGTATAGGAAATGGAGAAGCCAAAGAACTTATAGGTACAACCCATGGATGTGAACTAAAGAGGGGGGGTTACTGGAGGGAGGGAATATGCAGGGCAGAGGGGGAGAAAGGGGAGAAAAAAATGAGACAACTGTAATAGCATTACCAATAAAATACACTTAAAAAAGGGAAAAAAATGAATTTCTAATTATAAATTATTTTGGCTAAAATCCAAAAATCTATAAAGTGTTTTTTTCCTTATGAGAATGACTAAGCAATTTTAATATTAAACTGAAATCTGTGTCATATTTTGGTAATCCAAAAGCAAAGAAATTCCATTTCTAGAAACTAGTTAGTTGAAAATATTTTAGATTTAAGAAGTAAATGAGATAAGAAAATATGATGCATAATGCCCACACTTCATTAACTTGGAATTGCACAAAGAAGTTAAATTAATACTCCTGAAAGATTTTATGAAAGTCAGTTAATTCTAGGTCACAGTTGCTAAAATTTGAATATGTGGTAAATTACTTAAAACATGGAACTTGTATTCCTTTAAAATCCAATCAGTGAAGGACTAGGTAGGCTTGATGTTGTTTTCTTATTTTTATCAGTCAATATTATATCTAGTTTTATAGTATAACTATTTTAACTTGGATGTTTAGGCTTTATATTTATGGTCTTAGGAAAATACATCTCATTTGGAATATAACTGTTAACCTAAACAGAAAGGACAAAGTGGAAGGCAATACATATTTATTTGAGATCCAAATGAATAGCTATTGGAGAAGCACTAACTCAGGCAGAAACCCCAAGTTATCCCTATTAGAAGAGGAAGGCAAAGGGTGTTTATGAGGAGAAGGGGAATTTCTCCCCTTTACATGGATAGGAGGAAGGAAGTTCTATAGATGCAGATAAAATAACAGTGTAACAGGGCCCCCTGCAAAGGGGGATTTGTAATGGCGTCCAGAACTTGGGGTGTCCAAGAAAAATATAGGATATTCTCCCTCCCCCAAGCCAAGTCAGGACACCATGGGGAGGGGAGATGCAGAGCCAGGCCTTTCAGAGTCACTTTGCATGTCAATAACAGGCCAGTTTCAGACCTACCTTGGAGTGAGGCCATTGAGAGTCATTTTGCATGTCAATAACAGCAAGATATCTTCATGCCTGATATGCAAAGACGATTATTTTGCATATCAACAAGGCTCACCAGGAAGGTTTGCACAACTTAAGCCCAGGAGGTTGACTGGGAAGGAGCTCCCTGAGTTAGAGAGCACCTGTGCTTGAGAGCTGAGAGATGGTTCTGTGAAGACCGTGCGGGAAGGAGAGGGAAGAGAGGACTCTTGCTAGTGGCCAAGAGAAGGTGCCACGTGGGTTTGGATTAAGAACTGGAGATCGCGGCCACACAGCTGATGGTGCTGGGAAGCGCGAGAGGCCTGCCAGCCGAGCCCCAGACTTCTGTTCTTCTCCTCCTGAAGGACGGCACCCCGGAGTGACCTGACTGGGCAAAGGTGGGGAAAGGCGGGACTGTGTGTGCTGGTGGGTGTTTTAAAGGGATTTTGAGGTTTAATGGTGACATTTAGCCATTATTCAAAATCCTGTATAACTTTCAATAAATAATTCCTTTCCTTTTCACCAAGCTCTGGCATTGAGAACCATAATTTCTAAGGGTGGTGGGCAGAGAACCTAGAACAGAAGGACCTTGGGAAGGTTGGCTGTTGTTTTTCTAACAGTATCTGAGCACCCCCCACCTCCCACTCCAAACAGGTCCACATTTCGTAACAGTAGTGACGCTGATTCTGAGGAATATCTTTAAGTCTGGTAGTACAAATATTTGCTTCATTGTTATGTTTGCAAAGGGTTGTTTGGGAAACAAAGCCCCTTTAGACCCAGCCCAAAGGCTATTTTGCCCAGTTTTAATATACAAAGTTTTGAAAAGTAAGAAGTGCAGGGCAGTCCCTCTAGGATGGAAGCTCTGACCTCATTTTAAAGTGGCCCTGTTTATATTATTTTTCAAAATAATAAGTGGAAATTATATTATAAAGGATTATCTCAAGGGGAATTATAATTTTTTTTCTTGAGATTTAATAAAACATGGCCAATTTTCCAAAAGAATTCAGAGAAAAGTTGTGGTTGGCATGTTATAAGAATGCTTTGTTCACCCCAGTACTGAGACTACAAGCACAATGTAACACCTGTCTGCAAAGTGTGCATTGGGACATTGCCTCTCTGAATTTTGCACTCGCAGTCATAGGAAGGTTATTAATTCTCATTCTAATTTGAGGAACTGATTAAAGAAAAAGTTAAATCTATCTCTAATATTTGAACAAGAAGTATTATGATAGAAAACCTAACACCCGTAGAAGACAATGGGATCCACAGTGTATGCGTAAGTGTAAGGAAAGATGATATTTTGTTCACTCTTATTCTGTCACTTTAAAAAGTAAATATGAAAGTTTTATCTTTTCAAGCATTGAATACGTAAATGAATTGTAAGTTCACGTGGATAAAGTCCTGTAGGTTCATGAGAGGTATTTTTTATCAATTCAAGTTTTAGAAGGCAAGGCAAAGTTATAACGCTTTTCTCTTTTTCAAACCAGAAAAGCTAGTGTTCGTGCTGCCTGTCACCACCAGAACCAATAAGCAGAGACAGGGATTGAATCTTTAGAGGCACTTTTATCAGATGGCCAGTGATCTGAGAAGACTGCAGGTTATTTACCCCGACAAATCATCTTACATTCCATTTCAAAGTGACCGCTTTTCAGAAGGAGAATAAAAGTGTAGGTAAGGGGTCTGGAATTCAGGGAAAAGGTCGATCAGACTAAAAGTTGCAGCATTCTTTCATTTGTTGACTGGTAGTTCTTTATCTGTCCTAAGTGGTGGATGTCTCACCCTGAGGCACAATGGCTCAGATAACATCTTGATTGCTTGCACAAAGGTGGAACTGTTAGGAGAGAAGCTCCCAGAAGCTTGGTTCTTCCCACCAATGCCCCAGTGAGGTAAAGGATTACAGGTCGGCACGTCTATTAGCATGCAAGCAGAGTTTATTGGTGATTTGTTCTCAAGAGCCATTTTCATGAGGGTGGGGGCGCAAATGCCCAGGATCAGGGCAAAGCAGGGTATGGACCGGGAAAGTAAAGGTTGCCAAAGGCCGGGATGGCAAGTACTCAGGGGGCCAGAAGCAAGGTGGCCTGAGGCTAGGCACCTAGAGTGCCACGAGAGCCAAGCCAAGAGCCCTGTGTTCTGAGGACTTGGTGGGATGTAGGTGGAGAATTTACGTATTGATTGACAAATAAAGGTAAAGGCAGAGGCGGATTTAATGGCGGGCACCGTGGGCCCCGACTTCCGAAGGGCCCTGCAAAACCCCAGCTTTACGCTTTTTTCTAATAACAAGTTTGGTTTCATATGTGCAATTTTAATTACGTACAAGTTTACAATCGGCGGTAAAACCTGATGGTGTGTTTAAATATTTTCTTCTGCGCCCAGGGCCTCAACTGACCTTAATCCACCTCTGGGTAAATGTGTCGGCTTTGGGTGGGCGGGGGTGTGAATACCCAATAGTGTTAATTGGCTTCTTTCTTTGGGCGCTATGTGCCCTTTCTGGCCTTTCAGGCCTTGGGATGAAAGCACAGTGTCAAAGGCTTTCTTCCTCAGACAGTGGAGTTGATACATAGTTCCTAGGACTGCGCTCCTCCCGTGTTAGCTCGGTGTTTCCTGTGAATTTGTAACAATCTGGCACTATTATCAGGCCAGACTCAGGTCTGCTGAGTCAGCGGTGAGACATGCCTCCCTCCTCCCTGCCTTGGTTTGCTCTCTGTCCTCCCTAACAGAGCTGCCTGTGGTCTCCTGGAGTCAGGGTGGGTTATAACTTCAGTTCCTGACACAATAGCTTTTTACATGTGTTAATTACTAAGTTTATTGACTGTTACCTGAAACTAAAATTTACATCTATTACCTAAAATTAAAACTTAAAATTAAATAAAAGCAGCTCATGGTGTGTAGTCATGTCCTAGGCTGGTACTTTTCCCTAACAAAGGTCAATCTTTATATTATCTGCCTTTTCTGAGCCTGCCTCTTGTCTTTTAGCATCTATGATAACAGACCTTGGGAATGCCAAGATAACTTCCCTTTTTTCTGAACCCCTTGGTCACAACCACTAGAGCTGAGACCACAAGTCCCCTCATTGTTATTGTTATCATGTTAATTGTTGACCCTGAGCTATCCTGCACCCACCTGTGTAAAAATAGTGTGAAGTAAGAAGTCTAGCATTTTGCCTTTTATTCAGCCCTAGAAGTTTCCCCACTTTGTGCTTTACTTTCTCCCACCTCTGTAATCTATCACCAGTGGATTTCACGTAACTTCTTATGTCTTCTTTTGATTGTAATGTTTAAAATAAGGTGCTAAGCAGCCATTCTCTGGAGGATTTTTCCATCAGTTGAGATTTTCCCTCCCAGGAATTGTCGTCACTTTGGCTCAAACGAACTCACCAAAAATTCAGAGACTCACAATCCGCTGTCTTCAACCTGACCCAGGAAAGCTGGTGGTGTAGTTCTAATCCAAGCCACAGGCTTGAGAACAACAGGAGTCAATGGTGTAAGTCCCAGTTTGAGTCTGAAGGCCTGAGAACCAGGAGTGCCACGATGCCCGAGGGCAGGGGAAACGTCAGGCCGTGGCTCAAGCTGGAAGCCACTTTGTTCTTCCTCTACTATTTGGTTCTATTCAGGCCCTCAGGGGATCGATCGGTGCTGACTCGCCTTGGCTGAGGGCAATCTTTTTCACTCTGTCTGTAAATGCAAATACTAATTTCTTCCAAAAAAATCCTCCCTTGTAGACACACCCAGAAATAACTTGCTGTCTGGGCATTTCTTAGCCTAATCAAGTTGGCATAAAATTAACCATTGTACAGGTTTTCTTTTACTTGTGGTAAAATATATATAACACAAAATTTATTATTTTCACCACTTTTAAGTATAAAATTCAGTGGCATTAAGCACATTTATCATGTGCAACCGTCACACTATCCATTAGGTAAATAATTAGTAATGCTATTATATATTTTAGATATTATCAGTAATCTTTGAAAACACTTTGGTTATATTTCCTATTCTGACTCTACTTACGAAATTAATTTAGCCTTGGGAATTTCTTCACAAGTGTTTTAAGAAAAAGCAACACCAAATTTATTTGGAAGGCTGGAACCTAGGATGTTCCATATCTTCCTATCTTTTGTGAAGTGAAGCATTTTGATTTACCAGCCCAAGAGCTTTCTAAATGTTCTTTTCAGGCAATATCTTTAAACAGCAATACAGTTATGACAGGTTGAATTACAGCATTTAGCACTTTTCCAGGAGTTTTTTTTTTTTACATGCTTTCTGCCTTTCAGAAAGATCTACGCTAGACATCACAGATATGAAATAAATACATTTTTATTATGTATTCTGGAGTATGTGATGTCACCCAAGCATTGACAAGAAATCTATTTTCTCCTAGCAGGAAAACTTGAATAGTCAAGTGATCTCAAAACATTTAATTCTCTCTAGTCATAAACTTTAATAATAATCTATCTGGGAATATATATTTATTGGCAGCATATGAGCAAATATATATTCTATATTTTGAAAGTTAGACTGAAAGAAAGCTTGAGATAATTTATATCCCAGAATTTGGTAATTAAAGGAACAACACTAAACTAATGTGCTAATGAGTAAATAATAGCTTTTGCATGCCTTAGTGAACAGGGAATTATCATGAGTTTCTGCTTTGTGATATGAAAGCTGCAGATGGTTAATTACTATTAATACAGAAGGACTTGCTATAATAAGCCTATTGTTTTTAATTTCACAAACTTCTCTTCACATTGCTTTAGTTACAATGTCTTGAAATAAGTTAGATCTAAGAACATTTACAAATATGTTTCTACCAACAGTTTTTGTCTTCTGATATTTTCATCATTTTGAGCATCCTTTTTCCTCCCCCTCTTTTAAAGATTCTCCGAAATATAGAACAATCTGATTTATTACGACTCCTCAAATTACATACTATTTCTTAGAATGCATGACATCCTTCATATTTGCTATGTACCTTAGCCATGCTTTTCACTATAACGAGATTGCACTTTCATTCTTTTAATAAAAGTTTATTAGTTACTGACCATATGCCACTGTTGGGGAGGAACAAAACTTAACTCTTCGCTATCCTCAAGGTTCTTCTGACTTGTTTAATAAGTAAATAGACATGAGACAGGTTAGCAACAGAAAATAAACAAATTTGGTATGCACATATGTACGGGAAGCGCATATACAAGACAACATCAGAGACGACCCCACATGGTGGAGAGGGTCAGAAAGGGGCATCTAGGTATACAAGACATTCTGAGTTAGGGTTGAGGTAATGCACTTGGTGGGGAGGTTCAGGGGTCATTGCAGGATGATAAGACGAACAGGTTTTTAGTAAATAAAAATTTGCCCTGCTATGTAGGTGCGTCAAAAAATTTATCTCTGATAATACTTTAGGGGCAAGGTCTCTAATTCAAATTCTTCTATGCAGTTAAGAGTGGGAGAGCAGAACTTTCTCCTGAGTTTGCCCCTAAAGTTGCCTCTAGCTAAAAAAATCTGCACCCCACTAAGACACCCCTTGGGATGACTTGTTCTGGACACCCATAGCATATTTTACGTTAAGTGTTAGAAAAATAATGTTGTACAATGTAATTACAGTCTCTACTCTCAGAGAGCTCAGAATATAATAGGAGAGCATACAAAACCTTTCAAATAAAATCCAAAATACATGAATTTTTCTACCCTAGTGAAACCATTGTGCAAAAGCCTGTAGTAAAGTTTCATGTTTTCCAAAACCTGTGTGTCTGAAACATTAATGTTTTGATTATTTTTACAACAATAAGAATTTGTATTCTCTGAATTTAAGGTCTGATTCAGTACAATAAATATATGAGGTCTGTCCAGATAAAGCCCAACCATTGTTAGTATAACAAGAACAGTTTGCAGGACATTGACGTAACCTGGTAGCCAAGGAGAGTGGACTGGAATGCAGATGTGTGAAGAATGGTGGCTTCACTGTACTAGTCAGTGGAGGCGGTAGATGCTGGTGAGTGAGCATGTGTACTGTGTAGCCATCCCATTCAAAAGGACTGAGCAAGCAGAACAATGAATCTGCATCAAATTTTGCCTTGGGCTTAAACATTCATCTGTGGAAACTATTCGGATGATTCAGAAGGCCACGGCTATGTGCAACTGGTGATTGGCAGCTTCATCACAACGTGCCGGATCACGCATCATGTCTCTTGCAGAGGCTTTTGGTGAAGTATCAAAGCACCCAGGTAACTCAGCCCCCCTACAGCCCAGATTTGGTGCCCTGCAACTTCTGGCTTTTCCCAGAACTCAAATAACCTTCGAAAGGGAAGAGATTTCAGACTGTCAGTGAGGTTCAGAAAAATATGATAGGGCAGCCAATGGCATTTAGGAGAACTGTATGAAGTCCCAAGGTGCCTAGTTTGAAGGGGACAGAGGTATCATTGTCCTATGTACAATGTTCTTGTATCTTGTATCTTCATCAATGAATGTCTCTATTTTTCATATTACGTGGCTGGATACCTTCTGATAGACCTCATACTTATTAGTTGGCTGATTAAAAATAGAGCGGGTTCAATATAGGAGAAAACAAGTGCTTTGTGATATTTTTAGGTCAGTTCCATTTAAATAGCTTTCACTGTGATGATGTAGTTAATGATATCTACAGTATGATGCAAGCATGTCATAAGTTCTCAAGGTATGTTATACCTTCTTTTCTAAAAGAGTTTAATGGTTGTTACTGTTTATGTGATCAAAGATTTCTTGTTTTTCTAAAAATTATGTAATCATTTTGGTAGTATATTCTCTGAGAAGATCATTAAATGGGACCATTTTTATATTAACACTGGAATATTTTCTGCTCATTAGATTCTTCTGACTTTCCTTTCATCATATTCTTATTTTAAGAGAACAAACCCTTTTTATTTAATTAGCTTAGGTATGTTAGAATATTTTGGTAAATTCATATATAATATATATTTTCCAATAGAACATCCATTATAAATAAGTTTTACACACTAAATAGTATTAAATATAAATACCACAATATAAGTTTACTTAAAATTACATATACATATAAATGTAACATATAGATATATGTACAAAATTATATGTGTGTGTGTGTATATAGACATATACTATTTTCTCAATCTAAATCATTTTTTAAGATTTTTATTTATTTATTTTTAGAGAGGGGGAAGGTAAGGAGAAAAAGAGGAGAAAGACATCTATGAGGGAGAGAAACTATGATCAGTTGCCTCTTGTACATGCTCTGACTGAGGACTGAACCCACAACCCAGACATGTGTCCTGACCAGGAATCCAACTGGTGACCTTTCACATGGTGGGACAATGTCCAACCAACTAAGCTATTTTGGTCAGGGCTCAATTTAAATCATTTTAATAAGCTACTTTCTAAAGATGGAAAGTCACACATTTGAAGTCCTTTTCCAAAAACCTCACTCAGAGCATAGAAAATAAATGAAAACTTTGCCAATAAAGAGGAAGAATTAGAGTAGGAGTAGACACCAGAATTTAATAAAGAAAGACTTGTAGTTTGGTGGTGAATGGAGTAACAAATACAGAAAGGTGCAAAGCAAGTGAATGCTGAAAAGTTCAAAGGAAAACCTGGGAAACTCACGGTTAATAACCCCCTCAAAATCTACTGAATGTTCTAGGAATGTGGAATAAAAGGATAAAAACAGGAATAAATGACATTTCACTATATAGGAGCGATTTTCAATTGGCGTGCCGCAAGTATTTTTAAAAAATGCAATACTTGTCTATTTAGTCATGGGCATTGACCTTTTATTATCCTTTAGATTTTCAAATAAAAAATGGTAACAGGCAACATAATGATAGCCCTCTGGTGTGAATGAATCTAAATTATACTTTTTTTGGTCAGATTGGCCAAAAATATAATTTTAATGTGTGGCAGATTTTAATAATTAGTTTATGTGTGCCGTGAGGTGAAAAAAGGTTGAAAAATCGCTGCTATATAAAACACGTTCCAGCACTTCATATCAAGATGGCAACATAGATAAACATGGCTCACCTCTTCACACAACCATGTCAAAATTACAACTAAAATATTGTACAACCATCCCTCAGAACCATCAGAAGTCAAGTTGAATGGAAGTCTGACAACTGTGGAATTAAAGAAACCATATCCATTCAGACTGGTAGGAGGGGCAGAGAAATGGAATGGGCTGGTCCCACATCCTGCTGCGGTGGATAAAAATTTGGGAAGGATATCCTCTTGGAAGTGAGGAGTCCCAGTCCCACATCAGGTCCCCTAGCTCAGGGTTCCACTGCCAGGAAGATAAGTCCCCATAATTTCTGGCACCAAAAACCAGCGGGGGTTGAGTCGGTGGAAGAAACTTCTGGAGTCCCAAGTATTTCCCCTTAGAGAACCAACACACAGACTTAATCAGATTCATTCCCTCTGAGCTCCTGCACCAGGGTAGCTACTTGAAAGGCACTAGTGGCATACAGGGAGAAACTGAAGTGTCTGGCATGGAGTCAGAAGCTGGAAGACAGAAAGGCAGACAGAGGCCATCGTCCCTTTTTTGAAGTCTCCCCTCACAGACCCAGCAGGTGAGTTACATATCTGAGACCCCATCAACCTGGCTAACACTGTGTGTCCCACCCTAGGGATCACCTGAGTCTCCACCCCACCCAATTTACAACTATTAACAGTTGTAACAGCTTTTCCATATGAATGGCTGGTCTTGGCTCATCCTTCACAACTTCCTAAATCCTTTCAAACAAGCAACAGCTGATCTCAGTGAATTCCTCAGTCCCTGTACCCTTTGCTAAGTGGCCACAGGGATGTCACAGGGAGCAGACAGGCTAGATTCACAGGTTGACTTTGCCTGGGAATCTCCAAGGCCAGCACAAGTAGTAGCCATCTCTGATTTATAGCTCAGGTAGAGTGGCCCCCAGCAAAAAACAGGTGGGGGCTGACCTTGGAGTGCCGCACTTGGGAAACCTCAGAGCCTGTGCACCCAGTGAACAGCTACAGACCATGTTGGAGCAATGCCACTCTTCCCCTGCACCACTGATCCTCCACAGAGGATGGAGGATTGTGGTCAGTGGTAAAGCCAATCCTTGCAGCTGAATGGCCTGGGTAATTCCCTGCCATTGACCTGCCAACAGCAAACAAGACTCAACTACAAGAGGAAGGTGTACTCAGCCCACATGAAGAGTACATCTCTAGTACCCAGCTTGGGTGGTAGGGGAGGCTGTGCCCCTGGACCCTATAGGATACTTACTACATTAGACCACACTACCAATGCAGGGAGTCATAGCAGCTCTATCTAATACATAGAAATAAACACAGGGAGGCTGCCAAAAATGAAGGGACAAAGAAACGTGGCCCAAATGAAAGAACAGATGAAAACTCCAAAAAAAGAACTAAGCAAAATGGAGATAAGCAATCTATCAGCTGTAGAGTTCAAAACCCTGGTTATAAGGATGCTCAAGGAACTTAGGACCTCAACAGCATAAAACAGAGCCAGTGAGAAACAAAGGATAGACTAATCAAAATAAAGAACAATTTTCAGGGAAACAACAGTAGGGTAGATGAAGCTGAGAGTCAAATCAATGATTTGGAACATGAGGAAACATAAAACAACCATATCAGAACAAGAATAAGAAAAAAGAATCCAAAAAAACCCAAGGATAGTATAAGCAGCCTCTGTGACAACTTCAAGTGTTCCAACATTCACATCATAAGGGGCCCAGAAGGAGAAAAGAAAGAACAAGAAATTGGGAATCTATTTGAAAAAATAATGAAGGAAAACTTCCCTAACTTGGTAAAGGAAATAGACATGCAAGTCCAGGAAGCAAAGAGAGTCACCAAAAAGATGGATGCAGAGAGGCTCACTCCAAGACACAACATAATTGAAAGGCCAAAGTTTAAAGATAGAGAATCTTAAAAGCAGCAAGAGAAAAGCAGTTAGTTACCTTCGGGAGAGTTCTGATAAGACCGTCAGCTGATATCTCAAAAGAAACTTTGTATACTAGAGGGAACTGGCAAGAAACATTGAAAGTCATGAAAAGCAGGGACCTACAGCCAAGATTGCTCTACCCAGCAAAGCTATCACTTCGAATCCAAGGGCAGATAAAGAGTTTCTCAGACAAGAAAAAACTGAAGGAGTTCATCATCACCAAACCATTATTTTATGAGATGTTAATGGGATTTATTTAAGAAAAAGAAGATCAATACTGTGAACTATAAAATGGTAATAAATACATATATATCAACAATGGAACCTATGAGTAAAGACCAAACTAAGCAATCAAGTAGAACAGAGACAGAATTATGGATAAGGGGGGCATTTTTATCATTGCTACATGGGATGGGGGTGTGGAAGAATGGGTGAAAAGTTGAGGGGATTATGGAGTACAAGTATATAGTTACAGAATAGCCATGGGGATGTAAACAACAGTATAGGAAATGGAGTGCACAAAGAACTCATATGCATGATCCATGGACATGAACAATGGTGTGGGTATTACAAGAGGGATTGGGAGGTGCTGGTTGGAGGGGGACAAAGGGAGAAACACTGGGACAAATATAATAGCATAATCCATAAAATATAATTAAAAATGAAATAAAACAGTTTCCTTACTATACAGAATAGTTTTCTATATTTAAACCTGTCATTTCACAGGAGAATGAAGGATTATTTATTTATTGCATAGTCATAAAAAATTTTCCTTTTTCACGTACACCAGACATATTGTAATGAAAGAGCGAGTATGTAGACAGAACAAGGGTGTTAAGTGAAAGTCTATATATGTAAAACCTCAGCTCTACTTTTCCTCCCTGATCCCAACACACTATTTGCCAAGTTATACCCCATTTTTTTCTACCTCCAGTTGAAGTATTGGATGATTTTTTTTTGGAAAAATGGAATGCCCTCACCAAAAAGTTATATACATCTTGTTATCAAAGAGGGCTTCATTAAAAATGTATGTGATTATCCTATAATAAATTCTGAGAGTTGATAGTTATCAAGCCCTACCATGTATACAGAACTCCCAATTATCTTTTTAGTTCCCAATTACATTGATGTATTTACCTCAAAATTTGTGATAGGTAAGAAAAGCTATTTTGAAATATTCAAAACCTAATTATACATTACTTTATGTATTTGCGCCACTTTGAGTGTTTTTAAAATTTGTATGGACCTAAGAGTATCAAAGAATATATGATACCATTGAGTTTGATAGAATGTTAATTTACATATTTTAGGGGATCATAGCATTAATTTGTTGTTTGCCTCATTTAAAAAAGATTTTGCATAGCTAAAGAGCTGAGGAAATGTAAAAATCTAATAATCAATCTGAGCGAGTACTTCAGACTTCTGAAGTAGAAGAATGAGGTGTACATGAATGTAAAATTGCCTCAAAATTTCCTTATAAACTCTAAAACCAATCCCTGTTAAGATTTTGAAACCCAAAACAAAATAACTATAAAATAGTAATTTAATTAACAGGGAAGAACTGTTTTCTTTAGTATATGAAACCATGGTAAAGATATTTGTGTTAATAAGGGAACTATGTATTGATATAATTATTAAAGCTAATAGTGTTTGTTTTAGTAGCTTATGGACAGATAACTCAATAGCAAATTTCATATGACTCTTTGAGTTCTCATTATCACACAAAAAATTTGCATAAGCCTATCAGAGAAAGACAATGTGGAAGATACATAATGGAAGGGCCCCGTTCCGACATGTGTCTGCACATAATCACAAGGGAACTGGGAAGGGGCAGGGAGTATCTAGTTGACTACCTGATGAAGGAAGGATCCTTGATGGGAAGGGGGAGCATCTGGGTTTTTCTGTTGTGCTGCTTTAAACCTGCTGACCTCTCTATTTGCAAAGATGCAGAAAGGGGAAAGGAAATGATTCTTCTAGGCTCCTTGGATTTCGATCTACATTTATGGTATTTTACATACATGTAATCTTTAAGAGAATTTTAGCTGATTAGAATGACAGCCTTGTCATTACTATTAAATAACTGATTTAGTTATTTAATTTAAAGATGTAATCTTATTAAGCATGAACTCGGTATTAAACTCTGAAAGAACTTCAAATTAATCATATTCATAAGTTTACTTTATTAGATTTATGAATCATTTAAATACACAGGAAGGCTTTGTTTGAATCAGACAATTTAAGTAATTTAGAAGGAAATTGAATATATTAGATGTATAAATGCAATTAAAGTTTATAATTAAATTCATTTTAAATTGAACAAGTTATTCAAAGATGCCATCTAAATTTACAACTGATTTATAAAATGTACTTGAAAACAAATTAAAATAATAGCATTAATAAATTGAATATTAATTCTTCAAAAATAAAATATTGTTCTTTATAGACCTTTATGAATACAAAATAACACTAGAAGCCATAAAATCCTCACAGCGAGAAACATGGATAGCTAGATATTTGAAGGAAGCCCCCAACACAAAAACAGACCTCCAAACAAGCAATCGAACAGGAGAAAAGCAAAGAAAGAGAAAACACCTGTAGGAGAATGACACTTTTAAAGAAACCATGAATAAATCATCATAAGAAGAACAGGGTGTTATGGAAAAGACAAAAATGAATAGAACTAAAAACATCTTTTGTAAATTTAAATGATAATCACATTTAAAAAAAATTTTACAAAGACTTGGAGTATAAAGCAGGCCAATTAGACAAAGAGATGAAAAGCATTTGGAAAACAGAAGAAAATCAAGGGAGCAATTATGAAAATACAAAAAGTAAGTCATTAAGACATACTTCTGGCAGATCTGTAGGTTCAATACAAGCAGAAAGTAAAGGCTAAAGCTGACTTATAAACGATTTGGCAAAGCATTGAGGGGTGCTCCAACATAGAATGAATCTGCAAAGATTAGCAGAATTTCTTTTTTTCTTTTACTCTAAAAAAATATTTGGCTCCAGGCATTCAAGGAAATCTCTCTCAAAATACTAGCTGACTATAGGCTAAAGGAACAGTAGCTTCAGTGGCAACACAGCATGATGGATACAGACTTTATAAAATAGCCTAGACAAGTTGCTAAACAAACTACCACAATCACAGCAAGCAACAAAAACACTCCCTGAGGAATGAGAAGAACCTGATTTCCAGACTTAGACTGTTATAACATTCAAAAAGTTCAGTTTCTAGCAAAAAATTATGACGCATGCAGAGAAACAAGAGAATATGGCCAATTTACAGGAGAGATGAATAGAAACAGTTCCTGTAGAAACACAGATAACGGACTTACTATACAAAGATTTTACGACCAGTGTTTTAAATATGGTCTAAGAGCCAAAAACTTTATTGACAAAGAGCTAAAGAAAACCAATAGAATTCTGGTCTTAAGAAATAGAAAGTATTATCCAAGAAATAGAAATTATAAAAAGGTATAAAACAGAAATTCTAGAGCTAAAATTACAGTAACTGAAATAAGAAATTCATGATAGATATTTCAACAGCAGAAGAAAAAATCAGCAAACTTGATTCACTTAAATTATCTAGTCTGAAGAGCAAAAAGTAAAAAAAGAATGAAGAAAAGTGAACAGAACCTAAGAGACTGTGGATATTATTAAGTGTAACAACATAAGAGAATTGGGGTCCCAGAGGAGAGGAGACAGGGAACAGAGAAGAAAAAATATTTGAACAAAAAATGACCAAAAACCTTCCCATATTCAATAAAATACATCTATACATCTAAGAAGCTCAATAAAATCTAAGGATAAACATAAAGAGATTCACACCAAGCCAGTGGGAGGCTGTGTCTTACTGTTAGAAAGTATTCCATATTTTATTTGATTCTGAGTACTTTTAAGTCTTCTTTTTCGTTCTTCCCCTTTAGCCACACAAATTAGCAGCCTGGGGTTCCTTCCTTCAGTTCCAGATGGAGATTGTTAACATTGAAGCTCCTGCCCAAGTTCAGGAACCCTCAGCCTGATCCTCAAAACTAACCACAATAAAAACCCCGAGCAAAACTCCTTACCTCCCTCTCTGAAGCACTTGTTGGCCCTCCTAGGCGAGTCTGTGCTATTTGGACAAAATTTTGCATTGGGGTTCTCCGTTGCTTCTTAGTGATGGACACAGTCCTTGTTACGAGCAGGATGTCTACCACCTCCAGGCATTTTTGCTTTTTCACTTGGGTTTGCTTACTGGCTACCTTGTTCTTTGAACTATGTTGCTTTGCACTGCTTTTACTGAGTTCTATTAGGGCTCCATGCTAGAGAGTTCATGTTTGTGTCCCCCTAAAATTCATGTGTTAAAACTCTAATCTGGTTGTATTTGGAGGTGTGAACTTTGGGAGGTAAATACGGTTAGATTAGGTCATGTGGGTGTGGCCCTTGTGATGACATTAATGCATTATAAAAGGGAGAGAGATGGAGGCAGTCTCTATTCATGGACGAAAGAAGGAAGGCCATGTGAGGACAGGCTCTCACCATGAACCCAGCCATACTGGCACCTTGATCTCAGACTTCTAGACCTCAGAATTGTGAAAAATCATGTCTGTTTTTGAAGGCACCCAGTATATAGTGTTCTGCTATACCAGCTCAAACTGATTAAGATTCTCTGTCATCAATTTAACCAAACTAAGTCAGTTTAAGAACTAGTTGGCATTTAAAGACAGAGATATAGGATTAGGGACACCCCCTGCATCATGTGTCTCAGCCTCTACCTACATGAGTGTCAGATTAGATCACGTGTCTTAATTCCATTGTAAATTGTGACTGACGCAAGGCTCAGGAAAAAGACTCTCAATCTGTGGTCAGTTGCTTCTGTGTCTCAGCCAGGCATTGCCCCCATTCTATAGAGTCTTGAGAAAGACTATAGTCTGTGCGAGATACAGGCCCAGTGGGTGGTTCCTCATGTGGAGGAAGAGCAGACACTATCTGAACATCGGTTACTATTTGAAGATACAAATAGTTGAGGTACATGACCCAAAAGCTAGATGACTTATTAAAACCCTATGAATTGCCTGTGCTACTGCTGCTGCAGCCTCTGCCTCTATCTCTACAAAAGATCCTGATTCCCAGTGTCACAGGGAAAAACATCCGTGGTGCTCCTGCGGCACAGGAAAGGGGGCTAATTCACACTCTACAACAGATGTTAACTCCTGTAAAAGGAACCACTGACACTTGGAAGGCTCCTAAACTTGCAGTACCGATTTGAGGTTCTCTGGAAGAAGCAACCATGTGGAGATGACCTCCTTTTCTGCAAAATATGTCTAGTAGAGACAAAAAGGGAAGAGGGGGCAAAGAAAAAGAAAGAAAGAAAGCTGGATGCTAGAGGAGGACGCAGCTAAAACTGAAGTCCACAGTGTGATCCAAATGAAATTCAAAATTTATTAAAATAATGTATGAAACAGAAAGATAGAAGGATGCTACTGACATTTGTACTTCTAGAACATGACAACATAGATTATAAATTAATTTTAACCTCTACTAAAATATACCTATTAGCAAATCTCATAGCTTTAATTACAATTGGGGTTAAGTTAATTATGCCTGGAGGCCTAACTACATTTTCATAGGGGACTCCCCATGCTATTAGGGGAATCACCAATTATAAAATAGAGGACAAACAGGTGTGCCTCAGGTTAACCACTAGAACTACTCCTTTATCTAAATTATCCAACGTGATAGCTTCCGTATCATGCAATGAGCATGAACACTCTGACCTAATAAGTGATAAGTGAAAACTAAATAGAATTTTTGCCACTCAAGAATTGGCTTAGCAAAATGGTACCCTGTAAATATATCTGCTCTTCTCCAATTAAAATAGTTAGTATGACCCAATGTAAATTGGTCTTTAAGGATTGAAACTCATTATATGAAACATCTTTTTAGAGAAAACACAATTAATCTCACTGTTTCTCCACTTGACAGTCCAATTTGGCCTGCCCTTAAGCCTGTAAAGGAAGAGTACCATCTCATAGTGGATTAAAACAACCTTAATTCTGTGGGGCCCATAAAGACCCCCTTACTCGATGTTTTTGACATTTGAAATTATTGATTCCATCCAATCAGTAATTGATAAAGGTTTTGCTATTATAGGTTTAGCTGACGTGTTCTGTTCAGTGCCTGATTTATTTATTTTAATTGTTTTTAAAAATGTATTATTTTAGTTGGTAAACAGCCTTACATTAGCTATGTTGGTTTGAGGTGTACAATATAGTGATTTGAAATTTTTATCATTTGTACTTTACAATGTGATTTTTATACTTTTTATACTTTTCAATGTGATCATCACACTAATTCTAGTAAACATCTCACTGTGTAAACTTTATCACAATATTATTGACTATATTCTCCAAACCCTTTTTCCCCATCCCCACCCCCTCCCTTCTGCTAATCATCCCCTTGATCTCTGTTTCTATGAGTCTATTTTTGTTTTGTTTTGTTTGTTTACTTTGTTTTGTTTTTAGATTTCACATAAAGTGAAACCATATGGCTGACTTATTTCACTTAGTGTAATAACCTATCCATGTAGGCTTATCCATGTTGTTGCAAATGGCAAGACTTCATTTTTTTATTGTTGTATAGTATTGCAATATATATATACACATGTATACATATACACACATACCTCATATTCTTTATTCATTCATTTATCATGGGACACCTAGGTTGTTTCCATATCTTTGCTATTGTAAACAATCCTGCAGTGAACGTATGAGTGCATAAATCTTTTCAAATTAGTGCTTTTGTTTTCTATGTATAAATACCCAGAAGTAAAATTACTGAGTTGTATACCTATTTTTAGTTTTTTGAGGAATCTCTCTACTGTTTTTCACAGGGGCTATGCCAGTTTATAGTCCCACATACAGTGCACAAGTTTTCCCTTTTTCTCCACAGCCTTGCCAACATGTTATTTGTTGACTTTTTGATAATAGCCATTCGGACTGGTGTGAGGTGGTATCTCACTCCAGTTTTGATTTGCATTTCCCTGATGATTAGTGATGTTGAACATCTTTTCATATGTCTGCTGGCGTTTATCTGTATGTCTTCTTTGGAGAAGTGTCTATTCAGGTCCTCTGCCTTCAGCTGTTTCTCAGGCACAATTTGCCTTGATGTCTTTTTTTGTCCTGCTTTATTGAGATGTAGTTGACATATAACATTGTATAACTTTAAGGTGTATGACATCATGCTTTGATATAGTTACCTATTGCAAGATATCTTAACTTCTGAAAGGACATATAAATATATCTTTGCAAGCAAGATGTTAACTATGTGCAAATTTCTCCGAGAGCACTGGTATGACACTAGCTTGATGAGATCCTCCTCTGAGGAGTTTCATGTCACACATTAATTCAGAAAATACAAATATAAATACCAAAGAGCTTACAAAAAGGAGATGGGCCATTGACTCACACATCCAGCAAGCTGCTGCCATCTTGGTTAAGTTCCTGATAATTTTTTTGTAAACTGAGGATCTCTTCATCTCTGACACCATCAAGAAACAGCTATTGACCCTCTCAATAATTCCAACATCTTTTAGGCCTTTCTGGATTCTGGAAACAATACATTCCACAATTGTTTTACTTTAGTTTACCTCTGCTGTTAACCTGTAAATGAGCTGTCTGTGGATAGGGCCCCCCAACATAAGACTCTAGATTCTATCCAAAATAAAATACAGTAGGCACCCCTGACAGCTCCTGAAGTGGTCCTAGATAAGCCTTCATTTTACAGCCTCGAGCAACAATCTCTCATGCCTCCTATAATCTTTGGACTTTCCATTATGGCCACAATTTGCCACAGTCTTCTGATGTAAAACACTGTCTACCTTTACCTCATGTCATATGCCATTAGAGTGGCAATTACAATCCATATACTGGGATGTCCTGAGAATATAAGCTCTCATAGACCTTAAGCTTGTGAGTGTCCACATCTGGTTTCCTGTTATGCCTTGGGTTATGGAAGCAGCATGGCGTCCAAAGCATGATGAATCCAAATCCAGCCCTTCTAACCTATCCTGCCTGCAGGAGGGGATGGCCTCTCTGTATTCAGTCCTTTACCAAATTCTGGGTAGTTCATGCATTTATGGTTTGGTGGAGTCTCATCAGTAGAGACTAGCTGCTTTTCATTCTGGGATGTCCCTGATCAAGGATGAAACTCAAAGGTAAGCACAGATGCCCAGATTTCAGGCAGTTATCTTATCATCGAATGCCTGGCCAATAATAGGTCATATGCAAATTTTTACACACAGGGGAATTGAAAATAGTCTGGCTCTTGAGTCCAGCCAAATGCAGCAAAAACAAGTTCTTGTCTAAGGTTTCCCCCTTTGGGGTAAATACTCTGCTAATACCTTGCCTCACAGGTACTCCATATATAAATCAAGGTCACACATCCCTCTACACATACTAAAACCATTCTAAGACCTCTCTAAGACATCCTTCATCCCCTCTGGAGTTTCAGACACTATTGGTCATGACCAAGGCATTAATTTCACTTCTCCAAGTATACAATGCTGGGCTTGTTAAGAAAGGATTCAATGAAACTTTCACCTACTTTTTACAGGCTTCAGGCTGCAGGTCTCACAAAGCACTATAATGGTTTAAACAAGTTCAAACTTATTTAAGTAAAACATGGCATAATCATCAGTAAACATCAGGAAGACATTATAATAAAGAATCTGACTTCTTAATTTAATGTTTGACTACTGAAGGCTTTACTCTTCCCTCTTTCCATTCTGCTGACATCCGGGCAAGATGATAAGAAAAGCATTAGCAGGAGATTGAAGCCATGCAATTCCCTGGCCCTGCATGGGAACTCACCGAGGCCTCACCCTCTAACTCAATTAAAACCTCAAGTAAGGATCGTCCCTCAGTATCTCCAGTAATTATGGACCTGCTTGGGAAGCCTGCTCTGCTCTTCTTGGAAGGCATCATTATATAAGTACCAAACCCTGTACACTCTTCGTCTGTGTGTAGCAAATCACATTCTATGCTAATGTGGGTTCATTCTGCTTCTGCAGAGTGGCCCATACACCTAAGAGCCATTAAGTTGTAGTATTTAAGTCTATGGCATTAGCACAAAGATGGAAAATTACATAAAATAAATAATGAGACCTAGAAACAGACTCATGCACACATGAATACCCAATACCTCAGAATAACGATAGTGCAGATTAATATGCACACAACAAAGATTTTGATACATTTTTTCATAAATGGGGTAAATGTATGAAAAAAATAAAACTTGCTCAAACCTCATGTCATAAATGAAAATCAAGTCCAAATAGATTAAAAACCTTAATCATGAATGAAAAAAAACAAGAATGCATTAAATTATAATATGGTTGAATAAACACATGAGAAGGTGCTCAACTCATTTGTAATTGGGTGAATACAAATTAAAATGAGATTAGCATTACATACCCACCAAATGGGCAAAAATTTTAAAATCTAAGAAAATTAAATGTTGGCAAGATTGAAGAACATTGAGTACTCACATAAACCATTGATTTTACCACAGAATTGAAAAGCCATTTGGCACTAGTTGGAAAAATTAAAAATTTACCTCACATTTATGACCCAGCAATTCTACTCCAGAGAAAATTCTAGATAGATGCAAGAGGATGTATAAAGTTAATGTATATATATAAATATACATTTATATGTGTTTTTATATATTATACATAATCATCTACACAAAATAATGTTCCTTATGTCACTATTTTTATGAGAAAAAGAAAAACAAACTCCATTAACAGTAGAGTTGATAAAAATTATGATATGACAAAAGATGTAATAAATGAACAAATTATAAGTGTACACTCCACCATGGATAAATCTCTAAATTATAATTTTGAGCTAAAGAAAAGAATGTTCAAGTTGAACTGACATGCTTTATGATTCCATTTTCAAAATGTGATATAATCAAACCATAACCATAACGATTAACAATATATACATGTATTGGAAAACTAAAGAAAATCAAGAAACTGATTATCACAATATTTGATGGAATGGTTGCTTCTGGGAAGGGAATACCTTGAAATCAGGGAAGGTCACGTCAAGGTTTCTGGGGTGTCTGGCACTGAAAAGAATAGATAGGACCTGGCTCAGAGCACAGACCCAGGGAGCATTACATGAGTGAAACTGGCTAGCAAGTTAAAATGAGGGATGATGTTAAAAATGAGAGAAAATTATATTTAAAATGAAAATAAAGATGATAAGACAGGAAAACAAAATGCTAAAATATGTTTCAAACCCTGGTTTACATTTATAGAAAAATAGATGTCCTACGTTATAGGAGTTCTAATGATTGTTTCTACCTATTAACTATAATGACCTAAAATAAAGCTAAATTTTGTTGAGTACTCTTAACACTAGTGAAGAGGTGGTGTGATGAAAAAGAACATATAAATAGCAGTTAAAATTAACAGAGATTTTACGAGCTTATCAACCATGGCCAGGGCAAAAAAGGTTCAAGGATACAATCATATTTTAGCAGCATCCACTAATTATAGAAAATATAATTACTACCTATTTCTTGTCATGCTTCCTAGAGGAGAAAAAGAGTCTTTGAGTAGGGCATTAACAGAATGTGAAGCAAGTATTCGTCTAGATGTTTTCATAATATCTTGTTTCCCATCAGAACTAGAATGTGTTTGTTACTACTTATTTCTTTGTATTGACTAATTCAGATACATGTGTAAATTTGATTTAGTAATTTGAAAATAAAGTTTGTATAGAGTCATATTTTAAAATAGCTCAATACAAATTGAGCTTGAAACCTCACTCAAACTACATAGATTAGCATGTCTTGGCCTTAGCATATGTTATCAGGTACTCTAACATGTTTGTTCTTAAGATTTTTATTCTCCAATAGGATACCCCTACTGTGGTTTTGTTGACAGGATAAATCAACTTTTTTTTTTTTTTCCGGTGGTTGGAGATGAGCTACTTATTAAACATGACTGGTTCATTTACAGTTTTTAGGATTCCTGAATAAAGAAAACACCTTGCATATGATTGAAAATATAAATATATGTCAAAAATATGCCCTTTTTAGAAAAGGTAAAAGGGAATTATATGGCAGGATGGATGCAAAACTTTGACCAACCCCAAGTGGCACACCTTGCTATGTTCACTGTTATTCAAATGCCGTTTGATAGGAATCACACATGAGAAATCTAGAATTAAATGATAAAAACTCAGCATGTGACCCAGGCCATTCCCTTTTATAAGCAGATATATTTAGTTTTTCCTCTTCTTTTATTTTAATGTCATTATGTAAAATTGGCAAAGTTCAATTCAGGATATATGATAACTTTCAAGTATATCTAGGAAAGCTACAAAAACCTGAATTTTCATGCAGAAGTTGAGGGAATTTATATTTTAAATAGAACACAGTCAAATCAATGGTACAAGTATGCAGTACGAATCATCTGTTATCTTGTCTTTTTCTTCTCCCATAAAGGTCTCTATCAACTCTAATTCTTTATTGAAGGCCATACTTGAAAACTAAATATTATCTTGGGCACTAAAAGCTACTTAGTGGAAAAACAGTCTTGGAAGAGTGACAAGGTGATTGGCTACCTCAGGTACAAATTTTTGCCCATTAGAACCCTATTTCACCATGCCTGGACCCTGCAATCTTGTTTCTAAAAGAAACCTAAATATAGTCTCTATATTTGCATCATCTTGAAATTTGTCTTATATGATCTCCTGTCTGTGGCAGTTTGCAATTTACCCGGCAATATAAAATGTTGAAAATATATTCCCTAACATATTGTTGTAATGAAATATAACAAGTAACCAATCAACATATAACAAGTTGAACACATTCTAACCATTTTATAAAAAAACAAATTCAATAGCAATTGTAAAAAGCTTGACGAATAAATCTCCTTAAAACTGCAAATCACAAATAATGTCTGTTTTACATTGTGATTGGCTTTTCCATGCTTTTGGATCTTAGGTTACATATAAAATCTAACCTCAGGTTTCAATCTGTTTTGCATTCATACCACTATTATATTTATTTCAGGTTTAATCAGAATTATAAAAATTTAACTTGAATTTCTTAAGTGGGAAGACTTGTTTCATGATTTGATTAACTTTGTGTCCCTTTCCCCAACACACAGACTTTTTTCATTATCTATTGTCTTGTTTTGCTTTTTGCTCTGACTTTTAAAAATTCCATTATTTTGGCTTGCTTTTCTAGCAGCTGACATCTGGTGCTGTCAGTATATCTGGAAATGGCCCAGAAAACATAGCTGCTAGAAATAAAAAATATAGGAGTATTCTCTCTCTTCTGTAAAGGTTAGGTTCTGATCCTTTCCAAAGCTAACTAACCTTTCCACTAGTCCCTTTTCAATAAAGTTATGTTGTTGATGAAAATAAATGAGTCTTTAGGTTCCTGTAACCCTTACAAAACATTGATAGAATTTACATTTATTTAATGTTAACATTTAAAACATTATACTAGAGCTATAAAATCTACCTGTATCTGCTAATTTTATATTTACTGCCTATTCAATTATTCACAACTAGTACATTCATCAATAATGTCTGACTTCAAATTCTATGACACCTGTGATGATTGAAATAGAAGAATATAAGGTAATTTCTTGTTATAATGATGCATCCATGACATTTTACTTTCAAATTAAGGTACTGAATAAAAAATAGTTCTTTCAAACCTTTCAGAACATTGCTGAGATATATAATAAATGAAAGTACTTTAGAAAATAAGTCTTTAATTTTGCAAAATCAGCACAAACTCAAGAATTAAGCTTGAGAAGCTCTGTAGCTGTCAGGGATCATTTCAGGGATCAGAAAGCATTGTTACCATTTTACTTTATTTTTTAAGAGTTTTTATTTATTATTTTTTTAGAGAGAGGGGGAAGGGAGGTAGAAAGAGAGGGAGAGAAACCCCGGTGTGAGAGAGAAACATCAATCGGTTTGATGTTTCAAACCGATGTTTGATGTTTGATGAACCTGAATGCCAGGCATGCGCCCAGAGCAGGAATTGAACCAGCGACCTTTCACTTTGATGGATGATGCTCCAACCAACTGAGCCACAGTAGTCAGAGCCATTGTTATCATTTTAAAGAGAAAGTCATTTAATATGAAGAACTGAACAATTATAAAATAACTGGAGGTGTAGGATGGAGTTCTAAGATGGGCCTCCAAGAACACTCAGAACTGGCCACTCCATCTACCGTAGGAAAATGGAATCGGAGGCCAGTACTGAAACTGATCAATTCGAGAGCACCTCACTATAGCCACAACCCAGGTTTAAGAAAACTAACACTGCAATGACTTCAATTTCTTATTTTAATTTTATTTTTTGACTACAGTTTGCATTCAACACTTCTTTGTAATAGTTTCATGTGTACACCACAGCAGATAGACATTCATGTAGATTACATGAATGTAATTCCTCCAATAAATCAAATGTCCACCTGACACCATAGCTATTATAGAAATAATTATGTTCCCTATGCTGTACATTAAATCCCCATGACTATTTTGTAATTGTCAATTCGTACTTCTTAATTCCTTCATCTTTTTTTACCCTGTACCCCAACACCCTCCCTGTGGCAGCCATTGGTTCGTTCTCTGTATCCGTAAGTCTGTTTCTATTTTGTGCAACTTCTTTTGGATGCAAGAATGCTGACTGCCCCCTAGGAGGCCGAGTCTAGTCATTGCCACTGCTGTAAGTGCCTTTATTATCCATGAATCTGAAGACTAGAACACCACAACAGAAATGAAGATGTCCATGAATGATTTTAGTAACAGCAATAAGCAAGGTTGCAGGAAGTGAGCTCCCAACTTATTTTTACATTCCAAGTATTGTGTTTGGCTATATAATGATCATAACTACTCTAATCCAGAAACCTATCTGAAATTGTATTTCTATGTTATCTAATGTTCGAACTACAGAGATTCAAACTAGGAGAAACCTGTGATGAGAACTTGCTAAAGGACTGAAATGTGTATCTGAGATTCAAAGAGGCAAATGGCACCTTCTCAGGCTTACACTGTTGAGATAACCGATACAGATGGCTTAAATTGCACCTTACAATTAGCCATGATTCATATAGAAGAACTCCTGGTTATGAAACATGGATGCTTTCCATGTTTGGTAAACACTGTAAGAATAAAACAAAGATGTGATGTTCAAGCAAATTCCATTAGATAGCTATTTTAAACAGAATTTTTTTTTCCATACTATAAAGCATGTGTTTTATACCTAGAGTGGAAAGAAGTAAGATTAATTAAACACCAATTATGTGCTTTTGCCTAAGTTGTTTCTTAGTATAGTGAGAAAAAAGTAGATTTCAAAATAACAAAAAAAATGCAATTACATTTATTATATGGCAGCTATTAAAGTAGAAATATCAACGTTTAAAATAGGTTTGTGTGTGTGTATGTGTTTTAAGCCACAAGTGTGGGAATAAAAAAATATTCTAGTCACATGTGGATTGGGGGTAGGGAGTGGTTAGAGATTTAATGCTTAACCCCCTCCACCTACCGTTGTAATCATTTGGATTGTAGAAACAACTGAAGAAGTAGGAGTTAGGCAAACAGAGATCAAATGTGCCTTTATTGACAAAACAGTTTTTGGTGAGCACGATTCAGGTGTGAATTGTTTTGTTTTTTCTTTCTTTTGAACAGCACAGGGAGACACCCCTCTGTCCTGGCTGGGGCTTAGTCTCATAGGTGAAATGTAGGGTTTTCTAGAAAAGAAAACAAGGTGTGCTATGTGATTTTAGGTGTGTGTGTCTGTAGGTTGGGGGAGTGTGGCTCCTGATAAAGGGATGGACTGGGATGCTTGAGGGTCTGGTGGGTTCAGAGAGTGTTGGAGTCAGGCCTGAGGTGCTTCAGCTGTCACTGCTTCCAAGAGGAAGGCTGATCTCCCCAGGATCTCGGGTTACCTAGCAGGGCGTACAGGGGACTTCGGGGATGAGAAACATCTAGGTGCCTCTGGTGCCGGAGGTCCTCCTCCCAGACTTGGGTCTGGCTAATACCACCTGTTATGCAAACCCCAGTGCTGGTGGAAACCTGTTTTCCTCCCCACCCCCACTGCCTCCAAACCCACACCCCTCAGTCAGAGTAACAGTGCAAAAGCAGAGGTGTAGGCAAATGGAGTCTGGCTCCAAACCCAATCAGGGGGGTGACCGCCTGAGGCTCTGAATCACATTGTCCAAACAGGTTTCCTAGTTTTTCCTGTCTCACAAATTTAGACCTTAAGACAGTGATCCAAATGGAACTGTTGCATAATAGCTAATTGGTACAGCAGAAAAAATATGTACGGAGCAAATCAAGGACTCAGAGAGCTCTCACCAATCAATCAGAAGACGATAGAGAAATAAATTGAAGGTAAGTTTAACTGAGTGGCTAAATTAAGTGGCGTATGTACTATATGAGTTATAGATTTTGTCCATAAATGTATTTTTATTAACTATATAGGCAAAGAAGCATAGAGTGTGTAGGAAACAATTAGCCAGTAGGATGAGACAGTAGATGACTAAGTTTCAAGTGGTACAGTTTAAACCAGGAAATCTGATATTTCAAAAATGGGAGAAATTAGTGAAAAATATAGTAATACTGGATTATAATGGAAATAAATTAGTGACTGTGTACTGTGTTAGATATTTTCTGCACCTTCTTCCTGTCGTTAAAACGACCGTATTATTTTTAATTCTCATGATCCTTAAGTAGGGAATTTTTTGATCCCCATTTTTCACATAAGGAAAGGACATCAGAAATTGCACATGAGTTGGGAGGTAATATAAAGTAGCAATTAAGATTTTGCATGTGGAATCAGACTGTCTGTGCTGTGTTTTTGTCACATTAGAAAAATTAATTTACTTCTCTAGGCTTCAGTTTCCTTGTTTGCACGGGGCGGGAGAATGGTCACTATTGATCTCATGAGTTTGTCAAGAGGATTAAAAACTATAACACTTGGCACAGTGTCTGGTAAGTTAGTAACCCCTCAACAATTTTTAAATTATCATCATCATCAGCAGCAGCAGCATCAAAGTTCACGCAGCTGTGTTGAGGTATAGATGGAAGCCACAGTTTGTATCTGTGCCACCCCTTTTGTCCACATTGCTGTTATATGGTACAGTGCTACTTCAGTGTCTGCTAGACTGTATCTGATCAATAAATGTTTCCTGAACTGAATGAAACTCAGGGGTCACTGGGAACATCAGCTGATAAGCAATTCCATTGCAGCCCCTTTCCCTACACTGTGAACATAACGGAGGACACCCCCCACATTAGGGTGTCCTGCTCCGATGAGCTCTTTCCGAGTTACGTTGTCTGTCACAAAATCTCTAACCACATGTATGAGGGCAAAGAGGGCAAAGGGATGACGTCCGGGTCACAGCACATCTATGGGGCACTTTCCCCATGAACTCCGTATTGCTTTCTGTGGAGAAGTGTCTGCGAGGAAACTTAGTTCTATCCGGTTGTGCATTTTGTGCACTTTTGGGGACTTCTTAAATATGAAGCTTTGTTAAGCATGCCTTTTATCCCTAAGTTTTGCCCCGAGGCAGGTTTAAATTGCAGCTGTCACATTTGCTTCCTTAAATGCTGCAGCTCTATTAATATGTCTAGCAGTCTCATTGCCATTCTGCCACAGGCACAGAGAATTTTGATGAAAAATGCCAAAGAAATGCCTTTTGTTTAGACAGTGGCCCTTAGACACTGTCACTCTATGACTTCAACCATATGTTCTGCCGCTAGCGATTGGTCCTTTCTTCAGGACCCTGATAGTAGCTCAAGGTCAGTAGCCCTGTTTATTGAATAAAACCATAGGTTTATATTGGGTCGAATTATTAATTACTATGATTATTTCACAATAATGTCTAGTAAAATTCTTTTTTTATCACTTTTTAATCCACAATTTTTTTTTTGAATATACACCATGTAGAATTACTGAGTTAGGCATAGAAAAAAGGCATAGATTAAACCAGGACCCTTTTCCCTGTCCAACAAAATCACAGCTGAGAAATATGATTTGATACCTTATTTTGCAACACAAATAGCATGCACAGAATTTTCTCAACAAGTATTTAATTAGTTCTAGCTTTACTGTACGAAAGGCATTTAATGTAAGAAAAATACTGTGAATGCCAAGAGGTATAAAAAAATGTTACAAAGGATAACACACTAGAAAGATAAGTTGATAGTAAGTTATAAAAGGCTATTCTAAAGAGATTGCTACAGGAAAAGAGAGCTGCCAATTTTCTTCTAGAAAATTCAAGGAGATAAGAGCAGGTTTACTTTTTTCATCTTTTAACTTCAACAGCAGCAACATTTATCCATCTCTTCATGCATTTACCATTCCATTAATATTGGATGAGCACCTACTAGGTGATGGGAATATAATGGTGGAAAAAAATAGACTTGTCTTGGCACTTGTGGAATTTATACTCTAGTGGAAGACAAGGAAAAAATATGAAACAGAACAATTTTATCTCATTTGCAAGTTGAATATCATTTTTGACCCCCTTGTTAGTCTAATCATGAAAAACTTCAGAGTAATGTTTTCATTTCAAGGCCTTAATATATTATGGTAGGATTTCTTCGAGGAATTCTTCCTGATAGAGATGGAGAGGTAAGCCTTGGGAAGGTCTGAAGGTTATCCTAAGAAACTTTCAGTTCTGGCTGTGGCTCCTGCTGATGGGTGTCAGATGGGACAGGAAAACCCTGATAGCTTAGAATCCTCTGGGCAAGTACGCAACAGCTCTCTTTGTACTCCAGGCTTTTCAGTTGTGGGCATTAAAGACCTTCAAAATAAAATTTCAGCCCACCCAGTGCCTGGGTTAGTGTAAATCAAATCCATACTGCATTTAGACTTTCATACATCATTTGTATGCATAATATGTATTTTGGGAAAATGGTTTCTCAACCATGCTAGTATGTTCTATGCAGTATTTGTTTTCTAGTTCTGGGTTCAATCTAGTTCGCTAATAAGATGGGAGCTATACCATAAACTTCAACCACGTCTGTAAGACACTGACCACCAGCCAGTTCCTTTGCTGGCTAACCTATGGATTTAGGCTTTTTCCCTAAATAGCCAATTTGGGTCTGGGTCTACTTCAACCTGGAAGAATTTGCTTAAACTGAAACAATGCCAGCCATATGTGAGTCCTCAACTCCATAGAGATTTTCTTCCCGTGTCCCCATTCCATAGATTAGACCCTGTGGATATGAATTCTACCCCTGGTCACACACTCTACTTATTTGGATAATGTAAGGTGAACCCCGGACCGTGTCCTTGAGGATATGCTCTTCCTGGTTAGTGATCCTTGCACCAGTTTCCCCTTGATTACAGATTGAATTTTGTAGAGGAATCTGAACACTGACAAAGCTAAAGATTTGTGCTTATAAAACCAGTAGGTCAGGCAATTCGTGGATTTCGTATCAACCTTTGAACCTTCTGAAAAACCTGGAGAAAATGATTAACATTTATTGAACACCATAAGTATGTCATTTGCTATATGATTGGTGGCATTACTCTTTCAATTTACCTTTGATTTTTTTTTGAAAGGCAGATAAATGCAAAACAGTAAAATCATCATGGGCGTTTGAAGCAACTTCTGAAGGTCATCTATCGCTTTTTGCTTTACCTTAAATACTATTGAAACCATTTTATTTTACCTTCAAAATATTATTGAAACCATTAAAAAATGTTTTGTTTTGTTTTTAACTACTGCAAAGCCTGTTGTTTGAATATCAGGTTTAGTAAGCTATTTTAAATCAGTGAACATGTGATGTTTTGGTCACGATTTCGCTTTGAAATAACTGCACTTGGTTCATTACCAACGGATTTCAATTGACACTGTTTAAAAATTCAATTTTATATAAGATATATATAATTCATGGAGATTTAATTTTGAAGCTGTTATTTTCTCTGCTCAAGTCTCAAGGTTAAAGCTGCTGTTCCCATGCAGTCTGATTCAATGAATACCGCTGTGTGTAGTGTATGGTACGCAGTAGACCAATAAAAACAATCTGATTGATCTATCTCGTTATGAACTTGATGGCTTCCAAAGCACTAGCTATAAAATAAGCTAACTGGAAAATCAAAGCTTTAGTGACCTCAGAGGACTTTTCATCACACAGTGCAGTTTAAATCATGTTACTTTAAATTTAGATATCACATGCACAACACATTTTATATAACAAACCACAGAAAACTTGTAAACAGCATTTTATTTTCACCTCTCCTGGCTGGAACAGTTGCACTAGCAAATAGCTTTCCAAGTACCAATCTCCTCCAAATGTTTAAACTTTAGTTTTGGCTGGATTTTCAGACTCCTTGAGCCCTCTTTTCCAGCACCTCTACTCTTAAAATGCTTCATTCGAAAGAGAACCACTAGCCCTCTCAACACAGCTATCTCCCTAGTCAATTTATTTAAATATAAAAATCATTAGCTTAATTCCAAAATTCTAACTTGGCAAAATAAATCACAGTTGTTGTTGTTGTTTTTCTATTTGTGACTGAATATCTATAGGATAGTGGAACAAAGAAAACAGTTTAGTGTGAAGAGATTGCTATTTCTAGTTGGTTTCATTTCCCAAGAAATGTAGATATTATTACAACGACAAATGGTAGTTATTAAGTTCTTAGATAGTTGAGTCCATTCAGTCCTAATGGCATTTGATTTTTAATGTATTTCTCCTCTACAGCCCGCTAACCTCTATCCCCTTCCAGCAATATCTGGCATCTTGAAGGTAGCCTCTCTGTATCTAAGATTTGCGTTTGCCTGTATGTCAACTGGGTAGGTTCCTTATGCTTAGTGACCGTCTCATTCTCTTTTTTTCAAAACATCTCTATTGTGTACCACATTTTTAAGGACCACCTTCTGTAGTGGGAAACCATGAAATTGCATTATAATGATATAGTAATTGATGGTGCTGGTATTTGTTCAGTAATTAATGAAAAAGGATATATGATGAATTAACCATTGTACAGGTACAGGGTTATAGAAAGGGAAGACAAATTTCCTTTTCAAGGAATTCTTAAAGGGGAATATAGACAAGGAACTGTGATGACACAGAGGGGATTGGCTACTGTAATAGACAAGGAACTGTGATGATACAGAGGGGATTGGTTACTATAATAGAGGAAAAGAGACTGATAAGACACTAATAGACATTAGCATCACTGGGAGAACTCCTGGAGGTAGACAAAGGAGGCTGGTAGTTTTGAAGGACAAATACGCTCTAACTGGGAGACTAAGGGAAAGAGAGGTATCGCAATCAGAGGGACCTCATGAAAATGGCATGGAAGATGAGAGCATGATGTCAGCAAGGGATCTGCAAAATGTTTAACATGTCCTGAGAGTACAGGAGAAATGTCTGAGAAATGAGGGCTGAGAAGGCTTTAAAGGGCAAACCGTGCAGAGGCTTAGTATGTTCTACTAATAAGTTTGAAATTACCTGTGCAGACTCTGGAGTCAGATTAAATTTAAGTCCCAGCCCTGTCACTTACTGGCTACATATCTTGCGGCAAGGTGCTCAAGCTCTCTGTGCATCAGTTGTATCATTTGTAAAGTGGAAGTAATAATAGAACCTTCTTCTTATGGTCAATATGATAAATGAATTAATACATATATAATGCTTTGATCAGGAACAGTCCTATAGCAATCACTCAATAAATCATCATCATCAATGACATCAGTTATTGCTATTGTTATCAATCATTTTGGGACTGGAGATAAATTGAGTGGAGACTACCTTATTCAAACGTGTCTAAGCATGAGTCCTGTTTGAGCAAATGTTTTGTTAAAGTTCATTATGGCAGCAGTCGGCAAAATGAATTGCATGTGGCAGAGCTGAAACCAGAAACAGGAAAATCAGGGACATTTGTAGTGAACCAGTTGAGAGGTGATGCAAAGAGAGCCTAAACCAATGGTATTATGTAGCAGAGCGAGGAAAGAGATGAGTCAAAGATTTTAATGAGAAAATTTTATGTGATATGGTCATTTGTTAAGTATACAGAGTAACCAACTCTATCTACAAGGTTTCTGACTGGAAGGCAGTTTCATTCACTGAATCGGGGAATGTAGGAGGGAGAGCTGGTCTGAAGGATGTGCAGGCAAGGAAGATGACTGGAGTCTTTGCAGGCCAGTGGGTTTGGAACTCGCAAGAGATCCTGGAGAGTCGTCAGTAAATGCATTAGATGAAACGATGGGAGTGGATTATCAGAGGAGTATGTATATTGCAGAGAGTAGAGAGTCTACCGTGAAATCCTTAGGACATACTAACAAAAGAAAGGCAAATGAATAAAACAATAGTCATAGTATCAGACACATTTTCTAAGGGACATGGAGAAAGGGAATCGCATGTTTTACCTTAAGATGTGATTCAGAAAGTCCCACTGGCTTTGATCAGAACACTTTCTGCTGTTTTGGCCTAACATCCAAACTCTGTATGTGATATGGCTTCCACCATGCTACTTCAAGGTCATTCTGCTTCAGCCACACCGTTCTTCTATTTCTTCTTCAAATATATCAAGTTTCAAGTTTGTTCAGTGCTCAGGCCGTTTGAACTTGTTGCTCCTTTGGACAGGAGTGCCTTCTACTAGAGTTTCTGATGTTTCTCAGCTGAAATAGGACTTTCTCAGAGAGGCTTGTCTCTGACCTACCTATTTAAAGTAATCCCTACTTCACAGTCTCCTTTCTCAGTGGTTCTCTGTCAAGCTACATTGTTGTGTTAACATCATTTGACACTTGCTGAAACTGTCTTGTGTGTTTATTTCTTAGTTCTTTGTTGTCTGTTTTTCTACACTTGAATGCAATCTTCTTGACAAAAAGTACCCGCTCTATCTTTTTGATCACTGCATCTCCTGCCCCTAAAAAGTATCTGGTACATCAGATAGATTTATTAAATATTTGATGAATAAATAGGTCTATGAAGGAGTGAGAAGGGAAGGGAGCAGGTAGAAAAAAAAACCCAGGAAAATTATATAACAACAGTCAGAAGGAAAAATAATGGAGTCAAAACACATAGAATGAAAATTGTTTTACTTTCTCTAGCAAAGGGGGTCACAGATGGCACAAGTTGGAATAATTTCAGTAGAATATTAGTAGCAGAATTCAAATACATAGACTTGAGGAAGAAAATAAAATAGATGAATGAAGAAAATAAATTGATTCTATCCTTTCAAGAAGTTAGACTGTATAGAAAGGAAGGAGATAAATATCTAGAAGAGTAGTTTTTGTAAAGTAAATGTAAACTAGCAAACAATCCAAAAACAACCAATATCGTGTTAGAGGCACACTGTGAAAGCTATGAGGTCAATGTTTTTATTTTGTTGTTTTCTTTTTATTTTGAAACATTTTTGAATGTAAAAGTTGTGAGACTATGTCAAAGAACTCCCATATACTGTATTATTGACCTGTGGCTGGGAATTCACAGACGCAGAGGGCTGATTACAGTTGTACCTGGGTTTTCAGCTGTGCAGTATCAGTGCCCTAACCCCCGTGTTCTTCAAGGGTCAACTGTATTCTTCAATTGAAACCCCATTCAAGTTTCAGCAATTATCCTACATAGTCTTTACAGCTAGAAAATACAATCCAGGATTTTGTGTTATACACCGTTGTCTTGTATTCTAGAACTTTTTTTTTTTAATGAAACAGTTCCTCGGTTCTTTGACTTTTATCATTTTGATATTTCTGAAGATTGCAGAGCAGTCATTTTGTCGAATGCCCCTCAAATTGGCTTATCTGGTGTTTCTTCAAGACTAGACCCAGGCAATGCTCTTTGAAACATCACAGAAGTGCTGCTGTGTGTTCCTCTTTGCTTTCTATTGAGTCGTATATAACATTGATTTTTCCCATTACTGGTAACTTTAACTTTTATCATTTGATTTTGTAACTGTAAAATCACAGCTTACCCACATTTGTCTCTTGTCTAATCAGTAAATATGTTGTGGGAGGACTTTTGACATTATACAAAATTCTGTTTCTCAACCTACTTTTATCCACTATTTTTAACATCCATTGGAATTTATTTCTTGACTTTATCATCACTGCAGTGGTTGCCAAATGCTGACTTTCCTAACTCCAACTTTCTTTCCTCATTTGTTAACTGTCATTTTACTATAAAGAAGAGCTAACTCTTCCAATTCTTTCTTTGTATCAATGTAAACTCATGAATTGTTATTTTCATTTGGTTGTAAACATTATGAGCATTATTTATTTGCACACTTAAATTGTCAAAGATTTGGAGATAGTTTTAAAAATAAATACAGTGTAGGAATAATTCTGAATGCTTTTGGGAAAATGAGCCAATAGAGCAGTGACTTTGAGTCTTGGCTGCACATCCAAATCACCTGAAGAGCTTTTAAACAGCCTAATGCCCAGGCCACACCTCCCACTGAGGTACTTTGAAAGTGAAACCCAGTAATAGTAATTGTTTAAGCTCTCCAAGTGATTCCAATCTGAAGCCAAGTTTGAGAGCCACTGCAGGAGAGAGTGGCATATTAGGAATTCAGGAGAGATGAGAGATAACTGATAAATGAACTGTCCACACTGCTTTCCACAGTGGCTGCATCAACCTGCATTCCTACCAACAGTGCACGAGGGCTCCCGTTTCTCCACATCCTCACCAATACATGTTTGTTTGTTTTTTTTAAATATTGATGATAGTCATTCTAATAGGTATGAGGCAATATTCATTGCAGTTTTAATTTGTATTTCTCTGGTAATTAGTAACATTGAACATCTTTTTATGTGTCTATTGACCATCTATATGGCCTCTTTGGAAAAGTGTCTATTCAAGTCCTTTGCCCATGTTTTTCTATTGTATTCTTTGATTTTTTCTGTTGAGTTTTACAAGTATTTCATAGTTTTGGATATTGACCCCTTGTCAGAGGGACTGACAAATATGTTCTCCCATTCAGTGAGTTGTCTTTTCATTTTGTTGATGGTTTCCTTTGCTGTGCAAAAACATTTTAGTCTGATGTAGTCCCATTTATTCATTTTTTCTTTTATTTCCTCTGCCCAAGAAGATATATCAGAAAAATATATTGCTGCAAGAAATGTCCAGGATTTTACTGCCAATGTTTTCTCCTAGGATTTTTATGGTTTTGAGTCTAATATTTAAGTCTTTAATACATTTTGAGTTTATTTTTGCGTATGGTATAAGAAAGTGGTCTGGTTTCATATTTTTGCTCTCATCTGTCCAGTATTTCCAATGCCATTTATCATGGAGTTACCTCAAAAAAATTAAAAATGGAACTGCCTTATTACCTGGTGATTCCACTTTTGGAAATTTATCCAAAGAAACCCGAAGCACTAATTCAAAAGAATATATGCACCCCTAGTTCATTATAGCATTATTTACAATAACCAAGACTTGGAAGCAGCCCAAGTGTCCATCAGTAGATGACTGGATACAAAAGCTGTGGTACATTTACACAATGGGATACTACTTGGCCATAAAAAAAGAATGGAATTTTACCCTTTGTGTCAGATAGATGAGCCTGGAGAGCCTCACGCTAAGCAAAATAAGCCTCAGAAAAAGACAAGTATTATGTGATTTTCACTTATATGTGGGATCTAATTAGCAAAATGAACTAACAAGCAAAATAGAAAGACCCAGACAGAGGGAAGGGTGGCAGCTGTTGGAAGGGGGGCTACTTTACTTATGGGCTGGAGGGACTGAGCAAAAAAAGGAAAAAATATAGAAAAAACTCATGGATACAGACACCAGTGTGGTGACTGCTTGGGAGGGGTGGGAGGAGGCGGAAGGTGGTCTGGAGGGATAAGTGGGGATGAAAGGAGACTTGACTTGGGTGGTGCACACATAATACAATGCACAGCTGTGCTGTAGAGTTTCATATCTGAAACCTGTATCATTTTGTTAACCCGTGTCACCCCAATAAATTCAATGAAAAGGAAAAAAAAGAAAAAATGTCCTTGAAGACTGGAGAAAATTTAATTCATAAGACAGGAGGAGAAATTTGCCCTGGAAAAAGAACCTATAATGACATAAATTTAAAAGCAGCTCCCAATTTGTTTTCAGTAGGAGGGATTAGGAAATTGAGAGACTTCCCACTTAGTAATTTCTGTTTTCCTGTGAAGAAGCAGGTGAAGTTGTATGTTGAAATTTAGGGTAAATGATAGTGGAAACTGGTGAGGCTCGAAGTAGCTGTTGTGAGAAATTAGAAAATAATGTGATCACACAACAGTGAGATCCTCTGGAGATATTGGGCTTTAACGCCAAATTACTGATACTTTTTTCCTTGAATTTGTATTTAATTCAATAGATGCAGGCCAATAAGAGGTTCAGAAATCGAAGTCTAGGTAGATAGAGGGCCTAGGATTCACAGAGAGGTGAGTATAGGAAAGGTTAAATTGTGAAAATATGAGCAGTGTCAAATACATGAACATGTACACATTTTTGAGAGGAATGGTTGGAATCTCAGGCACTGTCGCAGGAATTGGATGTTGGGCCACAAGAGTTATTTTCAGCAGCTTTAAATCGCCTTTCTCTCCAATAGGCTGAAAATGGAAAATAAGTGAGCATTATCCTTTTTCGCCTGTGCTGTGCTTGGGGGCCTGCCGTGTTTAAAACATCTCACGTTTACATGGGCTTCTGTCTGTGTGGCTTATGATTTCACATCTTTGACATCTAAGATTTCTTAGTGTTTCCTTCTTAGAGTTGTAGTTTGCCCCAATTCTGGTTCTTCAGCTTCTTTACTTCAGTGTGTCTTTGTTTTTGTTTTCACTGTGAGTATATATCTGCTACCTAAAACTTTCCCAGTAGGCAGCCTCACGTGTAGGCTATTTTAGAGAAACTACCATACACCTAGCTCTAATTATAATCCAGCTGAACAAAAGTTAGTCTGTTTGGTTTACATTTTTTAATAAGCTTATCGTGAGGAGATTGATTTCTATTTTCTTAGGTAAAAAAAATTAATTCTTTTGGTCAAGCTCTGGGCCATAGAGTGATACTCATAACAGGAATAATAAGATTTCAGTTGTGAGTACAGACATCACACGAGAGTTTTTAAATATTTCTTCATTATTTTTTATTATTTCTGCCTGTCTTGTAAAAAGATAACTGTTCTACTGTGGTGAATAGAAAGGACTGTGTTATGATAAAAACAAAATCACTTGTCCTCTGCTCTTTAACTATTTTTAAACAATTGGTGAGCAGAAATATACAATGAATAGTAACATATACAACTATTTAAATAAAGAACAACTAATTTATTAAGATAGATATTGGAGGAAACTTCTTAGGATTAGTATCTAAGAATATGATTATAAATTACTGTGGCAATGAAGGCATATATTACTACTGTAGGCAATTATAATGCTTCCGTATTACTCACAGCCCCAGCTGCTTTGACTTGTGAGAGCGAGGGTCTGAAACAAGCTGGACTCAAGAGAATGAGGAATGGAGAAATGAAGAAAGACATGAACAGCCAAGACGAAGGCTGTCCGACTCATCAGGCGGTACAACTAAAGCAGTGGATCGTCTCAAGGCAAGGAGTCCAGACGACATCGTAAGCTTAGGCATGACCGAAGCAGGAAGTCGGATGTGCTGACCAAGGAGCCTTAGGGAAGGGTTATGGTCAGGCAAATAAGTCAGACAAATGGTGAACCACAGGAGCTCTGGCAACTTTTCCACTTTTTTTTGGTTGTTGTTGTCCTTTTTCCCGTCAGTGGACAGGCAACTATAGCTTTGAAGAAAGGGTTAGATGCTTACAGAGTTATCAAGGCCCTAGACTTAGTTTTTCTTTAGTGCTTTCAGTGCCGATCACTTCCAATTGAAAACCATCATATGGAATCAAAGATCTCAAGCTATTCTCAGGAAACTTGAGATGGTGAGATAATTATGAGTAGCTATATCTCCTATGTTAATACTTTCAAGAGTGATAGTGGCATTAGTGTCAAAAAGGGGCAAAATTAGTACAAACTGCCAATGGTTGAGCTGAGTTCAGAATTTTAAAAGATGAGTGCAGAAACCAATAAACATTTCAAAAGAGATATTTTCTGATTAGGTGTTAAAATTGTCCTTCCTGCCCAAAATCCAAGTTATAGATGCCTGGTGCAACCTACATTTTAATTTGACTAGCATTAGTGATGGCCGCTTGGAGTTGGAGCTTTGTCAGCACGTTATGAATAAACTGAAGTAGAGTTATGAACCACTTAAGTTTTCCTGCTATATGGGAGCTTGTACAGTGGGAAGTAATAAACTGTTGTATAAAGGAATCAAAAACCTGCTTACCTCTGATCATGTTCATGTTTTTCTTTTTGTATCACTTACCTTATAAAAATGCATCCACAAGCACAAAACTATCTTTCTTTAAAACTAACAAATGAAAAACATGACATTTTCTGGTTATTCAATTCTTACAGTACTTCCTTACTCTCTATCAATATTTTCTTCTTTATTAATTAGCATTGGATTTAGTTTTAATAGTTATTAATGACTGACACCTTTTCAGATGTTTTTTTCAGTTTACTACTTGATTTTAAATTAGAAGTCTATCTCAAAAACAACCCCAAGAAATTAACATCCTTATATTATTTGTCATAATTCATGTGCTACCCTCTAGGATTCTTCTTGAAAACCATAGGATTTATTGAGATTTCTATATTTGTGAGTTTTAGAAATATTTAGATTAACAATACATTACTGTCAATGAAAGCTTAATTTACTACCATGCATGTTGTAATTTGAACAAACTATAGACAAATTGAAATTCTAACTATTGGTCTCCACACATAAATCTCATGAAGCAAGTTTATATTGTTTTTAATAATGCCATTCTTCTATTCTTCTTACACTTTACTCCTTTCTTTGACATTTCATCTGTCAAATATCAAACAATATCATCTTAAGAAAATTATATCTGCCACTGATGAAAACCCACCCTCACAGAGTTTTGTAATTTTCTTTTCTGGGCATATCTGGAGTGGAATTCAGGAGGTTAGAGTGACAATTACTCTGAAATCATTTTCTGGTATTTGGAAATAGGCCAATGGATAGTGAAGTCTCCTATTTTAGCTGAGTAGTACGAATAACAAAATCATAAATACTGGCAGGACATTTTCCCTTGCTAGAGATTTCAACCAAATATAAACAAAGATTTTGGAGAAAATATCTTGCTCTGTTGTCATATTTTTCCCCATTATAACTCACCAGTGTAATGAACTTTGTAGAGATGTCCTAACCTTTTAGTCTTTGATCAATAATATCAACAAGGGATAGAGAAAACTTTTACCTGTTAAAATGTACCAGATCTTATAACAATTTAACACTAATATAACTTGCCACATGTTAGGCAGTGATCTAAGCATTTGATGAATGTTAACTCACTTAATTCTCAGTAGAACCAAGTGACATATACGCAGTTATTATCCCCATTTTACAAATGAAGAAACTGAAGAATAGAGAGGGTAAGTAACTTTCCTATGATCACAGAACCCAGGCTATTTTGCATGAAATTCTATCAGTGGGCTACACATTGAGTAGAATAAACTGATATTAGAAAAAGCATCAGGTCATATTTTTATTTGATGATATAAGAGACACACTCAATTTTAATTGACACTAAATGATATATAGCTTGGATACAGGACTTTGAATTGGTGCTTACATTATTAACTGGCGTTGCCCGGGCTGGTGTGGCTCAGTGGATTGAGTGCTGGCCTGCGAACCAAAGGGTTGCCAGTTCGATTCCCAGTCAGGGCACATGCCTGGGTTGTGGGCCATGTCCCCAGTGGGGGACACTCGAGAGGCAACCATATATTGGTGTTTCTCTCCCTCTCTTTCTCCCTCCCTTCACCTCTCTAAAAATAATTAATAAAATCTTTAAAATAATTATTAACTGGTGTATAATATTCATAATGAAGTATGCACAACTTTCCTCAAGGCCTTTTTTCTCTCCCTCCCCTCCCTTCAACCCAGCTCTTGCTGTGAATTATACCCCCGATCCCAACTAGAACAGATAATAGTTGATTTGAACTCAGCATATGGAGAACAAGGCTTTTATGTGGTATTCAAGATTGGTTCCCACAAAGAAAATAATGAACTAGCCAGCTTCACAATGATAGGAGATGTTTGAATAAAGGAAGCAGCATGTACAGCTGCAGCTAATTACAAACTTGGGCTTCACTTTTGTTAACAGCAGATTAATGTTTGCATGCAAAGTATTTGTTGTAAATAAATAGCTTTAATAAGTGGGGGGAAAAAGACAGGAAGAATACAATGGCAGGGGTAATTACAGCTATGTTTGCAAAAGCCACAAATGTAGTATGTAATTATCTTAATTTGAATAAATGGAGATTATCTCATATTTTTAAGTTCTTTATGAGGAATAATTCTAATATTTGAGTATTCTATCATTTGAACAGTTGTTTGATTCTGCCTTAATTTTCTTGATGTTCTACTTATGTAACACATACAAATACAAAATAATATAGCTTCAATGAATAAAGGCTTATTTATGAAGTAAGATATTTGAAAGTGCACTTGATCATATATTTATAGCTTTCAGTTTGATATGGTTTACCAGTCCAGTTAAGGATAGAGTTGCGAGGCTATTGACAGGTGATATAGCTCATTTCAAGCAAGACTCCTGACAAACCATCACCTCCATTGTTTTCCCCTCACAAATAAGGGTACCAGCACTTTTTATTCTGCCATGGTAACAGCAGTGTAGAGTTTCTGCATGACCTTAAACAAATAAGAAAACCAAAAGCAACACAACACCTCTGGAGTCATGGAAAAGGATTCTGTCATCCTCTGAATTAGCCTCTGTCCTGAGAGGCAAACAAAAATTAATACAGAAGTTAATTATACATCGACCATTGTGTAATACTAACCATAACATAACTTAATGTGACATTCTGCTAAAAGAAGAGAAAGCAAACAAATCCAAAATAAATGGTTAAAAGCTTATGATTGTCCACACAAACATTTATGATAGCTTTATTCAAAATGGCCTAACATTGGAATCAACCAACATATCTCTCGAGAGGTGAATTGAATAAAGAAATTTTGGTACATCGTTATAATAGAATATTATTATACGACAAAAAGAATTGAGCTATATATCCACAAAAAAAGCCTAGAGGAGTCTGAAATGTATACTGCTAAGTCAAAGAACCCAATTTGAAAAGGCCACAAACTGTTTTATTCCAACATTTTGGAAAAGGCAAAGCTATAGAGATCAGTGGTTGCCAGGGGTCAGGGAGAGATGGTGGGGTAGGACAGGGGCAGGTGGTGGGTGAATAGGGGAAGCACAAGAGGCTTTTCGGGGAGCGAAACTATTTCTCCGTTACTGTAATGTTGGATACGTGTCGTTCTATATCTGTCAGAAACCTATAGAGTATTTAACAGAGTAAACCCTAATATAAACTGTGGATTTTAGTTAATAATTGAGTATCACATTGCGCTCACTGATTTCGATAAAGCTACTACACTAATGCAAGATGTTCATAGGGGAATCTAGGTGGTAAAGAAAAATTTCAGTTCAAAAGTAACTTTTGAAACAAGTAGGGTTGGCGCATTAGGTTGCACCCATTAGTATATGGACAGGCTGTTCTGGATCTAATTAGTTAAATGAAGACGGATGACCTGTGCTGTATGATACTACTCTTAAAGTTTGACAGGAAATCTTTTGGGCCACAGTATATCAATTTGTAGGGCTGTCAGACAAAATTCAGAATGCCTAGTGAGATCCAATTTTAGATAAACACCATATTTTTCTTTCTAATATAAATATGCTCCATAAAATATTTGGGGTGTATTTATAATAAAATTTATTTATTCTTAACTTAATTTAAAATTTAGCTGCATTTACTTTTAATTGTTCAATCTGGCAACATGACACCGTGCTGATCTTGTACATTTACAAGCCTTAAATAGGGTATAATTTAACCATTTGGTCTTATTTTTACACATTCATTTTTGGAATTTTTAAAAATAAAAATGCTAATGGAATACATCACTGCACACTAACTTTTTGAATGTTTACTTGTATAATTCTGTTTTAAGCTGTGTTGGTAAATAAATATTCTGTTTTCAGAGAAAAGGTACAGATAAAGCATAGGCAGGTGATTATAGCAAATATGACTCTTTTTTAATTTGATGTAACATTGCATATAAAGAGGCAACTATTACCTGTTATGGATATAGACTTCCGAGAAATTTTCAATAAATGCCCACAGCAAAGGTTCTTGAAATAAAAATAGCTGCCAGAAGCTAGTGGTGAATATCTTACAACGAGGAATCAAACAGAGAAGATAAATAGATACTTCTCTGGCAGGAGCAGAGTAAGTATCCACAGAGAAAGTCACCAGAGATAAGGATTTGGCCACTTTCATTTAGCATTGATAGGCACCATTTGTTAGTGGAAATGCACAATAAAATTCCCAACTTTGATTGAAATGTCAAGCTGATGAGGATGAACAGGACATTTTCAAGATACTATGAGACTAGTTGAAACATGTGGTGAATAAATTCCAAGGTTGGACATTTCAATGCAGTGCCTTATATGAACACAGAACACAGACTTAAACTGTATTTTTAGGTTAGTAGTCTTCAAACTACTCATTTTGCAAGGGGAGTGGAAAGAAGCCATTGCAGTTCCCCGGGGGAAAAAAATCAGACCTCTGTGCTACTATGATGAAATCTCCAAGAGAATTCTCTCTAACATAAAGCAAATTATTATAAAGAAAGTTAAAAATATTATTCTATAGTTAGAGAAATTCATAGTACATTTATATCTGGATTTTGAAACAGGCCAATGCATCTAAAGGAAGATTTAATAAAATTGGAGTTTGTCCAAGAAAGTGAGGCTGATCCAAGGATAAGACGTTGTTGTCACAAACAACAGGATTTTCTTCTTTTTAAAGGCAATATTCCATTTCGTTTTTTTATCCACTTATCTACTCATAGACATTTAGATTTTTTCCATGTCTTAACTATATGAATAAAACTACAGTGAACACGGGAATTAAGATATCTCTTCAAGACCTTGATTTCAATTTTTTTGGATATATACCTAGAAGTGGAATTGCTGGATCACATGGTAGTGCTATTTTTAATTTTTTGAGGAACTTCCATACTGTTTTCCATAGTGGCTGCACCAATTTGCATTGCCACCAACAGGGTATAATAATCGTTCCCTTTAGTATACATCCTTGCCAACGCTTACCCTTTTATTTTTTTTTAATAATAACCATCCTAACAGGTGTAGATTGATATGTCATTGTCATTTTGATTTTCATTTCCCTGAAGACTAGCGATGTTGATCATCTTTATAACACCTGTTGGTAATTTATATGTCTTCTTTGGAGAAATGTCTATTGAGGTCCTTAGCACATTTATAAATTGGATTATTTGGGTTTTTTGGCTATTGAGTTGTAGGAGTTCCATATATATATATATATATACACACACACACACATTATTAACACTTCATCCTACATATGGTTTGCAAATGTTTTCTCCCATTCTATAGGATGCCTTTTTATATTGCTGATTATTATATCCTTTGCTATGCAAAATCTTTTTTTAGATTGACTTAATCCCAGTTGTCTGTTTTTGCTTTTGTTGCTGGTGCTTTTGGTGTTTTAACTAAGAAATCATTGCCAAAGCTCATCTCAAGAAGCTTTTTCCCTGTGTTTTCTTCCATGAGTTTTATGGTTTCAGATCTTACATTATGGCTTTACTTTGAGTTGATTTTTTATATGGTGTAAGATAAGGATCCAATCTAACATTTTTGCAAGTGGATATCCAGTTCTCTTGCATATTCTTTTTGAAGAAACTATCCATGCCTCACATGTAGCCTTGGCACGAGTGTTGAAATTCATTTGACCATATATGTGGAGATTTATTTTGCATTCTTTATTCTGCTCCATTGGTCTATATGTCTGTTTTTATGCCAGTAGCTTACTGTTTTAATTACTGTAACTGTGTAATAGATTATAAAATTGGGAAGCATGAGATGTTTGTTCTTTCTCAAGACTGTTTTGGCTATTTGTGTTTTGGTTATTTGGGGTCCTTTTTGGTTCCATACAAATTTTAAGATTGCTTTTTACTGTTTCTGTGAAAAATAACATTGGAATGTTTTAATAGTTATTTTTGCATTTTTTCCATTACAATTTATTCTACTTATACCCTCGTCCACCTCCATGCATCTCCTACCCCCCACCCTACAATCACCACACTGTGTCCATGTCCGTGAGCTCTTTTTCTTTTTAGCTTGATCCTACCGCCCGCCTCCCCACCTTAAACCCTAGTTCTCCTCCTGCTCTCTACCTATGAGTCTGTTTCTGTTTTGCTTATTAGTTCAGTTTGTTCATTAGATTCAACATATGAGTTAAATAAGATGGTATTTTTATTTTTCTGAATGGCTTATTTCACTTAACATAATGTTCTCCAGGTCCATCCATGCTGTTACAAAGGGTAAAATTTTCTTCTTTTTTATGGCAGAGTAGTATTCCAGTGTGTAAATGTACCACAGCTGTTTTATGCACTCATCTACTGATGGGCACTTGGGCTGCTTCCAGGACCAGGGCAAAACCGGAGGAAGCTCTGGTGGGGGTGCACAGTGGTCCTGACATGCAAATCAGTTTTCTGACCTGGGTATAGGGATGGAAGACTAATTGAACTATCTAGTAGTCAGTTCCATCAGAGATTTCCCTCAGGATAGCTGACATGAAACACTAATTCAAGAGATCATATACACCCTTATGTTCACTGCAGCGTTATTTACAATAACATGGGGATTTTGATAGAGATCGTATTGAATCTGTAGATCACTTCGGATAGCATGTACATTTTAACAATATTAAATGTTTCAATCATGAACATAGGATGTATTCCCATTTATTTGTATCTTTTAAAATTTCTTTGATGAATGATTTGTAGTTTTAGTGAATAAGCCTTACCTCCTTGGTTAAGTTTATTCCTAAGTGTTTTATTCTTTATGATACAATTATTGTAAGTGAAACTATTTTCTTCATTTCCTTCTCAGGTTCATTTTTATTAGTATGTAGAAAGGAAACTGATTTTTGTGTGTTGATTTTATATTCTGCAACTTTACTGAATTCATTTATTAGTTCTGACAAGTTTTTCTGGTAGAATCTTTATGGGTATCTACAAACAGAGATAATTTTAATTCTTCCTATGGATTTGGATGCATTTATATCTTTGTTGACTATGTGAATAGAAGTGGCAAGAGGGAACATCCTTGTCTTGTTCCTGAACTTAGAGAAAAATATTTCCACTTATCACTGGTGAGTATAATGTTACTTATTATTATTGTTATATATAGCCTTTATTATGTTGGGTAATTTCCTTCTGGTGTGTTGAGTGTTTTTATTAAGAATATTTAGTTTTTTTCAGTCGCTTTTTCTCTATCTATTGAGATGATCATATGATTTTAATCTTCCATTTTGTTAATGTGGTGCATCACATTGCTTAATTATCATACATTGAACCACCTTGTGTCAAAGGGATACATCTGATTTGATCACGTGTATGATCCTTTAACGTGAGGTTGAATTTGGTTTGCTAACATTTTGTTGAGAATTTTTGCATCTGTATTCACCAGGAATAGTATTCTCTAGCTTCTTTTTCTTGTAGTGTTCTTATCTGGCTTTGGTATCAAGGTCTCATAAAATGAGTTTGAAAGTGTTCCCTCCTCTTCAAATTTTTGGAAGAGTTCAAGAAGGATTGGTGTTAATTCTTTCTTTAACAGTTTGGCAGGATTCACCTGTGGTTTGTAGTACTGATTTTTTTTGGGGGGGGGAGGTTTTATTTACTGATTCAATCTCTTCTAGTTACAGGTCTGTTCAGATTTTCTACTTTATGATTTCATGTTGGTAGGTTGCATGTTTCTTGAAATTTAATCATTTTCTTCTACATTGTGCAGTATGTTCCAGTTCATGATGGTCTTATAAATTTTTAAAATTTCTGTGACAGTAATTGTAACGTCTCCTATATAATTGCTGATTTGAATTAGAATCTTCCCTTTTTTTCTTAGTCAAGCTAAAGGTTTGTCAGTTTTGTTAATCTTTTAAGAAAAACTCCTGGTTTGCTATTTTCTGTTTTTCTATCTTTATTTGATATTTCTTAACACTATTCATGTTGAAAGAATATTCATGTTGAAAGAATATAGTGTTGATTATTATTTAACACTATAAAACCAAGAAAAGGTATGGTAATCATGGGTCTTTATCAAATCCCAGAAACCTACCATTAAAGATTGAAGTGTAGTGGCTCACTGGCAAAGAGACAAGGAAAGAAGAATGGTTTTATTTGTAACCCCATAACACTGTCATCACATTTGCCCACCCAAACAGCATTCACAGCTCTAGATAGTCTGGGAAACTGATATATTAATTTTCTGTTATCTCTCACAGTGAGGGGAATGTCATATAGTCTGATGGTAGCTGATGAGATTTGTGTGGAAGATTGCCTGATAGGATTGAGGATAGTATACAGACGTCTGTACTTAAAAATTACCAGGCTTAGGGCTATGCCTAGATGATGAGTTTGACTGTGTTTACATGTAAAATGAATTGGCCAAAAGCGTAAGGATATCAAATTGGCTATATTTTTGACAGCAGAATTTTTAAAGAAATTCCAGGCCCGGTCAGATACAACCCCTGATTGTTCAGCCCCTAATACAAACACTACATCTCCAAGTTACACAGATGTGGGAAAAAGCTGCTACAGCAATGCAGGACACAGGAGGATATTCCCACCCCTTTTGTCCAAGGCAATATCTTGGAAGATAATAAAAACAGAAGATTTTGCACAGAGCAGACATGAAAGCTATTCTGTTGTAGGTCAGGAAGTCTCATTAATCCTATCGGATAGTTCTGATATATGATGTATGTTGATTCTGGTATGTGATATAGATTGAATACAGCTGTATGTTTTTAAGTGCCCCCCCCCCCTTTTCCAAATGGGATTTTTTTAATTGTAGTTACTTGTTTTTCAACCATTGTATATTGTGGATGCTACAAGCGGAAAAGTTATCTAAGTTATCTTTTAAACATAAAGTTTGGTCCCAGCTTGTGTGGCTCGGTGGACTGAGTGCCAGCCTTAGAACCAAAGGGTCGCCAGTTCGAATTCCCAGTCAGGGCACATGCCTGGGTTGCAGGCCAGGCCCCCAGTAAGGAGTGTGTGAGAGGCAACAACATATTGATGTTTCTCTCCTTCTCTTTCTCCCCCCACTTCCCCTTTCTCTAAAAATAAATAAATAAAATCTCTAAAAAATAAAGAGAAACTTAAAATTTGGATCCAGTGACTGCATGAACTTTTTTAGAATAGTGGGGTAAGCATGTTCTGTGTAATGGGGAAAAGTATTTAAATGAATTTTGAGTTGATAGAATGTAAGCACTTGATCAGCCTTCTTTGATGTCAGGATTGGGTAGACATGTTCTAGTTTTGGGTGAAGCAGATATATTCTGAGTATAGCTGCTGTGAAAACTTGCTTGATGTAAAAGAATACAAATAATTGGCAGGGCCTCATTTACCCTTTGACTCTTCTGTCTTCTTTCTTCCTATAATTAAGATATGATGTCTGGATATACCATAGTTTTGCTGTGAATTTCTGGTAATTAGCACGATAACAGCATCATGATCTCTTGACACTGTTACTGAGCCATTGAACCAACTCTAGTCTCTGGATTATTGCTTATGTACTCTGTTACGTGCAATTGTAAGTGTTCCTCATTAAAACATCCAAAATGGAAAGTTTTATTATCTCAACTTCTTTTAGGAGCTCACAGCATGAGATAGATTCCTAAGACCTACATTAATATTCACTTAATGTTTGATCTGGATAATCATTGAATAGTTATTGAATCCTCTTCTGTCTCTTTTGTTCTTCATTTTCTTCCTTATTTGTGCATTTCTTTCTTAACCAATATATTTATTTATTTAATGATCACCTATCATCTGTTATATTAAAATGGTATTTTAAAAGCATTTTTCTATGCACATACTTTATCATATCTCGCTCAGATTTGTTGTGAATACATACATTTATAAAACAATGTATTCAGTTGCTTTGAACTTACTTTTGTGTTCCAACTTTAGTCATTACTTTTGTTGTTAGTGTTTCAAGGCTGCTCTTGATATAGTAGCCACCTTTCATGTAAGCCTAGCAATTTGTAAATGAATGGTAATCTGAAAATTTGACATATTCCAACTTTAGTACTTATTCAAATGCTACTTATATGCTACATATTATGACAGATTTTTTTGCATGTACCTTTTATTTAATCTATGCAATAATCTGAAGACTGCTCCTCTCTTTTATTTATATGAGGAAAGTAAAACTCAGAAAAACTATGAGTTAATCAAGATTTTGTGCACAGACAAAAGAAAAAATGTTGTCCCTGCTCCATGATCTCATAGTTTAAAAGGGAAGTTCATAGGCAATGTGGGAGGTGCAGTAGAATCCCAGGGGAGAAGGACATGATCAGTCTATGTGGGGGACCCTCAAGAAAGTCTTTTCGGTAAAACAATATTGGGGCTAAGGTTTAAAGATCATGTTACGGTTTTGCCAGGTAGAGGAAGAACAGGCACAGTTGACAGAAAGAGGCCCATTCACCTGCTTATTCAGGAAATTGTTAGCATTTCTGTGTAAGTAGAGCGCCAGCTCCATGGAACCAGAATGGCAGCAGCATGGTGACAGGGTACCACGAACTATTGGAATGGCATTTTCAATTCCATTCTAAAAGGCTTATATTTTATTGTTAAAAAAATGTGGAACTATTGCAATTTTTTAAAATGAGGGATGGAAAAGGAAGATAATGAAATTTACATTTTAGAAAAATTAGTCTAGTAATGGTGCAAATATTGACTAGAATATGAAAGAAATTTGAAGACTAAATAAGCAGAGAGAGACATCGCAGGGGTACAGTCAATAGGACATGTGACTGAATATTTGGGGAAAATGAGGAATCCAAGATGACCTGAGGAATTCAGGAAGAAAAGCACATTTAGAATAGGGTTGGCAGAAAATGGAACACCTAAATATCTACTACACAGGTGGAAATATGTTCTAGATTGTGTGTACAGTTAACTCTTTCTTAGATATAACTTCAGTTACTCATAATGCAATTTAATGTATTTCTTCTTAAAAATTCAGAAAACAACAAATGTGGAGAATGATAGTTCACACAGAAGAAAATTTTTTCATAGGTTTTTATAATACATCTCATGCAAGAACTATGTAGGCTTTTATGGATAAATTTGTATAGTCTATATTATGATATGCTTTGAAAATTATGAGGGATAATACATGATAAAATGGAACAGGTGTGTGTAACTGTAGATCTCTCATTAGCTCTTGTTCACACACAAACATTTTCTTACCATTTTTCATGATTTCTATCAATTTAGGTATTCAAGCATATATTTTGATTCCATTGGTTTTACTACAGTTAAAAAAAAGAACTTTCTCTGAGCACTACTAGGATTTTAATTTTGTAAATTAATATATTCAATTACTCTATGCTTACTTTTGTCTTTCAACTTTAATCATAGTTTATCTTTGTTGTTAGAGCTTTTGGAAGGATCCTATACATACAGCACCCCTCTTTCTTATATGAGTTCTGACTCCATTGAAAAATATGTGTTTGTGATATCAAAGACGAAATATTACTTCATTATTCATAAAGGCAAGTTTAGAGAATGCAACACAGTATCAAAATTGGCCAGCCGACACCTCTCCAGTTAAGACCTTGCAACAGTCTTCTTAAGAGTAAACTGCCTGTCTACAGAAGGGAAATTTTTAGCCAGGTTGCTGTGTGATCACTGGTCTTATGGGGGAAAAAAAAAGGGAAAAGACCAAATCTTTGCGTGTTAGATTAATTCTATCCACTAGAGAACCATGGACTAATTGCTCTATGCCAGTTGACTAGGAGATTAGTCATACTTGTGGAAATAAAAGGAGCAGGATTATTTTGCTCATTCATGCTCATAGAATGAAAAAGGAGGAGAGGCAGGAGCATTCCCTCTTAGTGGTTATGCTGAGGTCTTACTACTATTTTTAAAAGTCTTGGCACATATGTATAGGCATTCAAATGAAAGCAGTGGCTCAGTAACCTGCTGGATCAGCAGGGTTACCTGAGGAAAAATTACAGATATCCTAATCCAGACTTAATAAATCAGAATTTTAAGAGATACCCAGAGGCTCTATAGTTACTAAAGCTCCTTGGAAGCTTTTGTTTTAGGTAACTGTTGATTTCATATATCAATTAAACTCATACAAGAAGAGTAAAAAAAACTTTGCTTCTTGTTATCATTGCAATCATTTGCTTTGCCTATAATGGTCATCATCACTATTGTTCTGTAATTCATGTTCTGCCTGATGATAAAAAGTGTTGGAGTTTTCTCTCTTAGACATTTCCTAAAAGTGGATAGAGGAAGCCTCAATCCAAAGAAACAATGAAATTTAAATATTTGTAAGGATGTCGCTGAGTGTTCCTAGTAGGGCTTCAAGTAGAAATGGGGTTATTTTGGCAGAAAGAAAAATTAAAAGTACAAAAATTCAGCACTCCTAAAATGTAAGTGGCTTGACCAGGTTTCCATACTATCTCATAAATAAATTATGGATCAATTATTGAATAAGAATTTAAGCTAAAAACAATCTCACGTGAATTTTCCTATTTGTTATACTAAACTATACTTCAAGGTAAGTAACATATGTTGTAATAAATGATTTTTGATATATTTCAACCTAATATTTCATTTAACTTTTGAAATTTTGAACTTAAAGTTTGAGTTATTGAATATATCATTAAAATAATGAATTTTTAAACATAATTATTAAGAATGTCATTTGAAATAGCATTAAAGATTTGCATGCCATTCTTTAATTTCTTTTTGCTTAATATAATAATATAAGTTGACAAAAAATGAAAATACATAGTTTCTGCTATATTTTTTCTGTCTACACTATATCATAAAATGCCTATGTTATGGAAAGCAAAGTTTTACTTATAAGATAATGCAAATATAAGAAAGGTTCACTATAGGTATTTTCTGAAGTAAGCAGAAGAAAAAAATAATCTAAAACTTACCAGTCTGAATGCAACATGCTAGGAAAAACTATGCAGTCACATATTTAAAATGGAATTTGAATAGTTGCTCTGCTTAAGTTGAGGGTAAGTATCTTTTTATTTTTAAATTTTATTTTAGAATCAAACTATTTATTAGAAAGTTAATTCTTCCTTAGTAAGCATTTTTAAATGCAAATAATCTCTTGAATATTAATAAATTTAACTATAATAGGTAGTAAAAATTTACTAATGCCAACTTTGGCCTCCCATTTCCAGTAAACCCATAGGATAAAATGACCTGTACATCTGAACAACAACAAAAAATATATCATCTAGGTACTGGTATGAGTGAAAGGGAGAGGAGAAGGAAACCAATAACAAACCTTCAGCGGGGGAGGGTGGACTGATGAAAGAAGGTGAAAGGATTCGCCAAAGAACATAGATGCATGAACCATAGACACAGACAACAGTGTGGGGATGACCAGGCGCAAGAGGGGGTGGCAGCTGGGTGGAGGTGGGCAAAGGGGCATAAAGGGGACATCTGTAATAATGTCAACAATAAAAATAACATTAAAAGAATTAAGGCATACGAATTTAATACATAACATTTGTTGAAATAAATATATAAATTTATAAAAGCCAACAAACTCAGGAGTTAGGTATAATTTAAAATCCCTTTTTGTATTTGTTCAAAGAGTTGAGACTCAGTGAAATTGCATTTTGGTGATTTTTATTGGTTTTTCAATGTCACTAAGATTTTAAGAAAGGGAGCATCATAGAAGTATGGCAATAAAGGCTTGTCTTGATGAACTTCATTATAACTTCTCTAACTGTAGTGTCATTTTGGCATTAACAAGATGAGCACTTCATACAGTGATTGGTTCAGAGCATCTGGACAAAGTCTTGCTATATATTGGGAACTAAATAAAGGATACCTGTATTATTTTTATTCTGTTAAAAAGAATGGATAGCAATAAGCCATATTAATATATTATTAAGTATCAGTGATAAGAAAGTTAATGAATCCTTCACACTGGAGATGAACAGGTTTTGAAGTGGCTACTTTCGAGTGTGGTTTGATCTCTACCTAATTTTTCTAGGATTAGAACATATGATAAACTGAGATGGGAGGTGCACAGCTAGTAAATATTTATATATATTTTTTAAAATTTGGAAGCCTTGTATCCTGCTTTATGTATGCAACCTGTCTCATCTATAAGGTGAGTTAAAGACAGCCAGTGAAATTGCATTCTAGGAATTCAGTTCTGATATAACTGCTCATAATTCACAGGAATTAGCTCTTTATAATAAAGTCAATAGGACATATTCAGTAGGAAATTCATAAAACAGAATATGGACAGTCACTTGTCTTTTTTACTTGAAAACTCAAGAGTGAGTAGGGATTCCACAAAGGGAAGGAACATTCTCTTTTTGTGACCAGGGAGTCTGTGACATAAATGGTCCACTTAGCTACTGGGCCAGTGAATTCTTATTGCCTTGATTGAGTTTCTCTAAGGTCAACTGCTAGAGGATGAAGTTAAAAGATACCTGATGATTCATTTATTCTCCAATGAATCTTGCTGGGTAGGGTTTTGAGTGAGGGTGTTTCCAGAGTGCGGAGGTGGAAATAAGGCAGGTGGCTAGGTATATTCTCATTGTGAAAATGATAGCTCTGGGCAAATTCAGTAATAAAATTTGCAAGAGAGGTGTGCTTTTCTATGCAAGGCTGCGTACAGAATGTCCTAAATTTAGATGACTTGTGATAAACCAACAATCTATTGATTTAGAGACATGGTTCTCATACAGTTCTCAAGGGTATAAGATGGCAACGTTTCATGACTTAAATGTTCTCATGCTCACTGCTGTACGAGAGGAACACAAGTACCTCTCTTAGAGAACTTTTCTATTCTTCTCGGCTGGGGAGTGCATTCTCGTGCCACAACAAGGGATGTGGGAGCCACACAGGAAGGGCCCGATCTCTCCTTACATCACGCAGGCCTCTGGAATGATTGTATTCTTTACATCATCAGTAAATCTTGATACTGGGCAAGTTCTCTGATCTGTGTTAGCTTAATTGTTATGAGCAAAATGATTAGGAGCAACACTCGGAGCCTAATTTTCATTGGTATTTTTACTAATAGAACACAGTCTATTAAGAGCCCTAAAGCTCATTTGGAATCAATAAGGAATGCAAGATTCACAGCTAGTGACTGTTGGTATTTCTAGGCCTACTATGAGAACATAGAAACAGCCTCGAAATTTGTATTCCTTGCTGGTTAAAATTTAGTGAGAAGCATATTATGGTTGCTGGATGTATAGTCCTTCAAATTTAACATTTTTAATTTTTGATACTGAGTGTGGCAGTACTTCTGAGGAAGAAATAAAATGGCTCAGGCTCTCTTACAGGGAAGAAGGCTTACACCCCACCTCCCAAAAAGCATCAATTTTTCTTCTCAAAAATCTCCATTTTCTTCTTTTTTCTTCCTTTCAAATTCAACAACTATCAAGAGAGCAACTCTTGGAGTAAGATATTCCGAAATGTGTCTGCTCTCTGGCAGCACAAGGTGAGGCATGTGTCAATACTGCAGGCACTGCGCCTTGAGCAGGGCTTCATTTATAACGTTTGCCAATCCTTGATTTAAGTCGATCCACACACCACAAGGTCAGCTGGAATTAGATAAGACTGCTTATAAAAAATGGGATGATGCTCCCTTCAAAGATAATCTATAAATTGTTAAGCAATTTTTATTCTGATTTTCAAAGGCATAGCCCTCTCTCTAAGAGTTGGAAAGTAAAATAACAACTCTGGCAGTAGAATTCAAAATAATTTAAACAAAATGATTTGAAACAACAAAAGACCTCTTTTTTTTTTCTCTTTTCAAATGGCATACAGCAAATCAAAAGGAATATCTTGGGAAAGGAGTGGTGCATTTTATTGCAAAAGCATTTCTCTCGGCCTCAAGAGTCTGCTCAGATGAGGCCAGTGTTAGAAATTCCATAAAAGCAGAGTCCTTTTGATGTTGGTTTCATCTTCTTAATTCATTTAGAGCAAACCTCTTGGAACTGTAGCAAGGAACAGCATAAGTAACTTCATAAATAGATCCTGAAATTGTCTACAGGCAGCTGAATATGTACTATAAGTGGTTTCCTCAGAAATTTACTTCCTTGGAAAAAAAAAAAACTGAGGCATTTAACTGGAGAGCTTTAATTTTTTGTTGTTGTTCTGAGAAAAGTAATACCATATTCATAATTGAATATTCTTTTCCAAACATTTGTTTTTAATAGTTTTCTAACTATTTATGAACTCTATTTAATATCAGAATAAGGCAGAATTGGTTTAAATCACAGTTTGACAGTTTGACATAGAATAAATTACTTCATGTTCCTAAGATTAGTTTTTTTCTTCTGAAAATATAAGCAGCGAAATACAACCTCATAGGTTTGTTTTGGTATTACATGGGATAAATTAATGAAAATAATATATCAAATACCTTAGCACATGATAAAAACTCAGGAAACATTAGCAATTATTATTTCTGTGAATAATAGGGTTATAATTTTAATAATCCAGTGCTAATAATCCATTGGTTATCTTATTTATCAGTATGATACAACATGAGTGTTTATAAATATAGTAATACATAGATTACCGAACAAAAACAACCCTCTAAAATAAAACTTTGTTCTGCTCTGGGCTAAAGTGTTGTGATCTGATATAGGTACAAACTATACCTAAAAGATTCATTAAATAGAGAATTTATTTCAGAAAGCAAGTTATTTCTTGTTTTAATTAAATATTGGGTTGGCCAAAAAAAATTTTTTTCCCCTCATGTCTCTAGTAGCACTTAATTTTCTTTAATTTCATTTGAAACAGTTTTGTTAGATTGTGTTGTGACAGTTATCATATTAGTGTGCATTAAAAAAAAAACAGCCCTGTCTGGTGTGGCTCAGTGGATTGAGTGCTGACCTGTGAGGCAAAGGGTTGCTGGTTTAATTCCCCAGTCAGGGCACATGCCTGGGTTACAGGCCAGGTCCCCAGGAGGGGATATGTGAGAGGCAACCACACATTGATATTTCTCTTTCTCTCTCCCTCCCTTCCCTTCTTTCTAAAAATAAATAAATAAAATCTTAAGAAAAAACTTATCAAAATTGGTGAATTTTTGTGTAGCCATTTTAATATTGAGGATGAAAGAAAATATTCAATAATTTTGGTATATTATGGTTTATTATTTAAAGAAAGGTAAAAACACAACTGAAACACAAAAACAGATTTGTGCAGTGTATGGAGAAGGTGCTGTGACTGATTGAACGTGTCAAAAGTGGTTTGCAAAGTTTTGTTCTGGAGATTTCTTGCTGAACGGTGCTCCACAGTCGGGTAGGCCAATAGAAGTTGATAACAATCAAATTAAGGCTATAATTGAGAACAATAAATCTTATACCATATGGGAGATAGCTGACATACTCAAAATATCCAAATCAATAAAGTTGTTGGTGAAAATGAAAAATGTGTCTTTTATTTTACATAAAAAACTCAATGAACTTTTATTGTTCATCAATTGTCAGTTACATATTGGGGATAAATAAGCAGCAAAACATAGGAATAATTTGCTGAGGATAAGAAAAACATAGAGACCATTTTATTATATGCACATACTATATAGCGTATATGCATGCAATTTATACATACAATGTAGAAAAATATAGAGGTCTAGAATTAATAACGCTAGTCACCAGTGCATTAGGAGATGGTGTGGTGTTATGGATGTTTAATTTGTATTCTCTACAAATGTATCCATTTGTAGTCCAGTCTTAATTTGTATATATCCTGCCCATATTCATATTCTTTATTCAGATTCCAAAGAATTAGTTTTGTTTGCCAACCAAAAAAGTTTGCATAATTGGGTAGCTCTGACTCTTGACAGTTGTGTTCTTTTATTGGTGGGAATGTTTTTGCGTCAGAAAACTTCATTTTATCATTATAGTTATCTTGATTATGGTTTTAAAGTCATGTTTATTGGGAAACGATTATTCACTCTTAGAGTCTGAGCCAAAATTAAATTTTGTCTTTATGACCTACTTAAGGGACCAACAGTCCCGATTTGCCCACTATTAAGGAAGTTCCTGTGATGTAGAACTTTCACTTTCAAAACTGGGAAAATTTGGGGAAAACTGGGATGATTTTATCACCCCAGAATTACTATAATACTTTTTGTGTAAGATTAAACGTACTTCTGGATATGACAGAATGTATATAGATATTGCACCTTTCTGCTTATCAAATAAAAACTTAAAATGATCCTATTAAGTGAGTGTTAGCATATTTTAAAAGTGAGAAAATTAGAGCTTTAAGAGGTTCAATATCTGGGCCTTATCTATACATCTATTATGCCACACACTGAATATATATAACATACAATATATCATATGTAATATCCATCTATATAGCCATGCTTTATTATATTGTTAATGTTTTCTTATGCCATCAGAAATATTTAGAATTTGGGGTTTGTCTTTATTTTTTTGAATGGCTAGTAAAATTTGAAAAACTGCCTGCTGTGGTAGGTTGTCCATGTCCTCTCATAAGGACAGTTTGCCTACAAAGAAGAACCCCACTGGACCTCCTTTTTTTTCCAGGAAATTACTAGCCACATAAAACCTTCTACTCCAGTATTGAATAATTCTTCCTCTATAAAAATGTCCCCAAACTGCTTGATTGTCCATTGCAACTAACCGAAGACCAACAATGTACTAGATGACCAAGTAGCAAGTCTCATCCACTTCCAATCGTAAAAAACAATCCTCTTTAATAGAATGCCTGTAGAGACTCAATTTTACTCTTTTTACTCTATGAAATTTACTCTTTTCTAACACCTTCAGTCCCTTGCTGATGTGAAAGTGATGGCTGAAAGATAGCCCTTCTGCAAGTATATGAATAAACCATCTTTGTTAATTTTGTCTTAAGCTTATTTTTGTCTTAAAGAAATAGAATAAAAGTGCAAAGAAAGCTGAGTGAACTTTTTACACAGTTCCTAGTGTCTACACATTTTCAGATTGCCTAGTTTTCTGACCTGGACCAATTAACTACATTAAAAGAAACAAACAAACTAACCAACAGGCAAACAAAAACCCTACAGTTCCTTTCTATTTTCTCTCCCGAGGTTCTCTAGTCTCTGACTAGTTTTATACTTTGCCTAATCATTCTGTACTCTCCATACATCCTCTATATCCTATTTGGTTGTTTTGGGTGCACTAGTTTCCTAAAGGTCACAGGAATGGTGTTGTGGAGGAAGTGATGACGGAGCATTAGGGCTCTCTTAGTACTGGCATCCTCACCAGGGAGAGAGGGCTGTGCAGTTTTGAGATTGTTATGGACTCCAGGGAGCAGATGTAATTACCTGTGCTCATTTGGTAACCACATGATCTGCACGTACTTCCAAACAAATCATGTTTGAAGCAACTGGCCATTTACCTCCTATTGCACAAAGTAAAATGAAACAAACTAAAGCAAAATTTGACATGCAGTAAAAGGTATGGAGGTACACATTTATCCTCCTCCCTTCCCTTAAGTCTGCTATTGGAATGACATATTTTGAAATTTGGCTGCTGCTTTTTCATAAAGTCATGATTTTGGAGTTCTAACGGCTCTTTTGCCTAAGGACCTCAATTAACAGATTAGAAAATGGTGGCTTAGAGATGTTGAGCAGTTTATATAGGGTTATAAAACTAGTAAAGGGTATGGCTGGGAACCATACTGTCTTAGCCTCGTTTCCCAGAAGATAAATCAGAGAAGGAGGCTTATGTGAGGGTAATTTACTTGCCAGGGAGGAGGAGTGAGTATTGCCGAGCAAAAAATTGAAGGGTGGGAAAAGATGTGACATACTGTTATGCAGTTGGCCACTGCTACAGATGACTGATTCTTGAGCCTAACCGCCTCCTTAGAGACCTCCTTATGGGGCCAGTATTTATCCATTGGCTTTTATATCCTAGTGGTGAAGTGTGCCCCCAAGAATTTAACTCCCTCATATTTCTGTGACACATGTCACAAGTGCCAAATATTTCCCTACTGATGTCTTACACCTGTGAGTCAGAGAGATTCCCGAGAACAATGTTAAAAATAGGAGACTCAGGCAGAGCTGTACTATACAGTTGATTTACCTTCCAGGAGCTGGTTAAAACCTGTACAGAACTGGTGACTAGAAACCATAGTTTAGAGTAAGAGGTGAGCTGAGAAAATTTCAATTGGTGTACAAGAAGTGTCTGATCATCATCACAGGTGATTTAATATAGGTATAAATTTATATGAGCAATGTACTTGTCAGTCAAAACTGGTTTCTGGACAATTCAGCCTTTTTAAAATAATTTGCTGTAGAAATTGCAATCGTTTTCATGAGTCCTTATCTCATGAAGTCATAAAATGTTTTACCATTTTCATTGGGTATTTTCCCAAGATTTCAAAATCTATCAAATATGGCTATACAAACTTTTAAATATCCAGTGAAATACTTTGTTTATTGATTTAACTGACTGCCTTTATTTCGCCAATCATCCCAAACATTTAACATTTCTTTGGTTCTCCCTGACTTCTGCATATGCTTTTCTTTTGTACAGAATACAGTCCTCTTAAGAATCAGAAACTGAAGGCCTTTATCTGTGCCAATAACAAATGTTTGATCTGCCTGGAGATTTAAGTTGTTTAAATCAGACAAAGAAAATTCTCTGATCAAATTCTATATGCAAAGGCAACCAAAACATTATGTTCTGGTAGAAATGCAGGTGGTTGACACTATTTAATGGAACACAGTGGTGTTCCCTCAGTGTCTTGACAACCTGAAGTGCGCCTCCTGAATAGACTTGTGAAAGTTTAATTGGATAGGAGACTACTCCATGAGGGACCACTAGCACTTTAATAGCTAGCTGCAGACCCCTAGTGAGGTTGAATAATTACAATCAAGGAACTATAGCCATTTCCATGACTGCACTTATACTTCTGCAGAAAGGCCTATTTTCCCCTACATGACAGTTCACTTTGTATTAATTATAGATTACATGCTTCAGCCCTCTATCATTATGCTAGCATATTCTCATAAAGAATGGTACATTAACCATGAAATACTGTGTGCATTGCATGTATGACTGTTCAGCTCCCTGCCCTGGGTGTGTCTGTGTGTGTGTGTGTGCGTAAGAAAGGGAAAAAGAGGTCACTTTATATATGCTAATGACACCAGATGTGCAAATAACAAATCAAAAGGCAGCAAAGGAGGGGCTGGCACACTCTCAAACTACAATGGAGCTGTAGTTGTGTACTTTACCCTCTCTTTCCATTTTCCAACACACATTAGTTCTGAATACAGCAGACTTGAAATATAGTTAACATTATATAATTGAATTATTCCAATTCATTGGCAGCTAAGAATTATCTACAAACCCACTCCTGATGGTTGTTCTTCAAACCTCTCTTTCTGAATAGTGACCATAGACCTTGGTCTGGGGAAGGAATTCACAGGTGATCGTCTACTGTGTACCCATCACTGAGGCAGAGGCTGACCCTATATTATTCATTATGGACAAACCTCTTTAAATTAAAAATTACTATACTTACTGTACAGTAAAGGAAAACACATCTAAGTTAAACTATACTCTATGCCAGAGGGTAGGGATTCATTTTCCAGACCATCTCATGACAACATCTATATACATTTGAGGACATTTCTGCATGGATAAAAGAAACTAAGGAAAGTAGGACAATACTGGCAAAGTTTTCCTTAAGCTAGTAAAATAAGCTCTATGCGTGATAAAATTGGGTCACGATTTCTAAAACTAGACCTCAGTAGATCAATTGGGTTTTAATGCAAATGTGTCAAAGGTGCTTTAAATGTATCTTAACTATCACAGTGGAAAATATGTATTAATATTTCCTCAAGCTTTTCAAAAAAGTTTACCTTAACACTGCTTCCTCTAATAATGTATCATGGTGAGGGTTAGGCAGGTTGCTAGCGATTCTATTAAGTTTTCCATATCTGTCTTTCTAAATAGATAATAGAAATTATCTATTTCCCAGGGAGATATCAAAATCAGATATGGTAATTTTTGAGCAAAATATAGTTTGATGGTTCATCTATTATAATTTATTTTTTAAAGTATATTTTATTGATTATACTATTATGGTTCTCCCAATTTTTTCCCCTTTGCTGCCCTTCACCTGGTCCCTCCCTCCCCTCCAGCAATCCCCTCCCCCACCTTAGTTCATATCCCTGGGTCATGCATACAAGTTCTTTGGCTTCTCCTTTTCCTACATTATTCTTAACATCCTCTTGTATATTTTGTACGTACCAGTTATGCTTCTTAATCCCTGTATCTTTTCCCCCATTTTCCTCTTTTCCCCTCCTCCTGCTGATAACCCTCCATGTGATCTCTGTTTCTATGATTCTGTTGCTATTCTAGTTTGCTTAGGCTTTTTGTTTGTTTTTGTTTTTTTAGATTCAGTTGCTGATAGTTGTGAGTTTGTTGTCATTTTACTGTTCATAATTTTGATTTCTTCTTTTTATTAAATAAGTACCTTTAATATTTCATATAATAAGGTCTTGGTGATGATGAACTCCTTTAGCTTTACCTTATCTGGGAAGCACTTTATCTGCCCTTCCATTCTAAATGATAGCTTTGCTGGACAGAGTAATCTTGGTTGTAGGTCCTTGCTTTTCATCACTTTGAATACTCCTTACCAGTCCCTTCTTGCCTGCAAAGTTTCCTTTGAGAAATCAGCTCATGGTCTTATGGGAACTTCTTTATAGGTAGCTCTCTTCTCTTGCTGCTTAAAGATTCTCTCTTTATCTTTAACCTTTGGCATTTTAATTATGGTGTGTCTTAGTGTGGTCCTCTTTGGGTCCAACTTGTTTGGGAATCTCTGTGCTTCCTGGACTTGTATATCTATTTCTGTAGCAAAATCAGGGAAGCTTTCTTTCATTATTTTTTCAAATAAGTTTACAATTTTTCCTCTTTCTCTTCTCCTTCTGGTACCCCTATGATTCAGATGTTGGCATGTTTGGAGATGTCCCGGAGTCTTCTTATTCTCAGCTAATTTTTTTGAATTCTTGTTTCTTCATGCTGTACTGGTTGACTGTTTATTTCTTCCTTATGTTCCAAATCGTTGATTTGAACCACGGCCTCCTTCCTTTCACTGTTGGTTCCTTGTGGATTTTTCTTTATTCTGCTTAAAGTGGCCTTCATTTCTTCTCTTATGAGTTTGCCACACTCCATGTGTTCTCTAAGCATCCTTATCATGAGTGTTTTGAACTCTGCATCTGATAGGTTGTCTATCTCCGTTTCACTTAGTTCTTTTTCTGGAGTTTTGATCTGTTATTTCATTTGGGCTATCCTCAATTTGGTAGCCTCCTTTTATTTGTTTCTGTTTGTTTCTGTGCATGGGGTAGAGCTGCTTTGGTTCCATCTTGGTGCACCTGTTACATTGTAAGGTGCAGAGTTTTAGGTAATCGCCAGGGTGGGGCAACCAGCTTCCCCACTTTGTGGCACTGTATATGGGAGAGGGGCCTGAGAGGGTACAATGCCACTTGCTCAGCTCTCACCCCATTTCCAGTCACCTCCCCCACATCTTGTATATGACTGGCACCCTTCTAGCTGCTGCCCTGGTGCTAAATCCCTGAGTGGGTGAGTTTGCATATGTTCTGTGGGCAGTGTGGGTCCTTTAAATGGACTCTCCTGACAGACCAACAGTTTCTTCCACCATGCCAAGCCTCACTGGTTTTTACAGCCAGAAGTTATGAGACTTTATTGACGGCACTGAAATCCTGAGCTGCACAGTCTAGCCTGGGGCTGGGGTGGCTCACTCTGCAGGCGTCCCTCCTATTTTTATCTGCCACAAGTGAATGTGGGACTGCCCATTCCACCAGCCGCCACCTCTGTTGCCTCTCGGCTGCTGCCATACAGTGTCCTCTCTTCTCAGGCTCCCTGTCTCCACCCTTCCTACCAGTCTGGATGAATATTTCTTCTTTAAATCCTTGGTTATTGGACTTGAAAACAATTCAATTTTGGGGCAGTTCTGGTTGTATTTTGTTTCGAGATTAGTAGTGATCATTCTCATGGTTGTGCAAGTCAACTATTATAGTTTTTAACAAAATCTTTCTTTATAAGTAAATATTGCTTTAACTTTTTACTAAGAAAAATTTCAAAAGCAGAGAGGACACTTTAATGTTGATTTTTTTCCATTTATCAATTTTACCAGTTATAAAATAATACATTGATTTGTTAATATTTGAAAGTATCATTATAAACTCATAGATTTTTACATATAAATAGACTTATTTCTATCTATTATAGCTATTTCTTTAATGGAACTGAAAATGTTCTCCTTTTAAAAATATGTTTTTATTTAATTTAGAATGGTTACATTGGTTAATAAAATTATATACGTTTCAAGTGTGCAATTCTATAAGACATCATCTGTATATTCTAACTCTGGTCTGTGAAAACTCTTCAAGTTATATCAAAAGCCCTGAAACCATGAAAACAGTAGTCTTTCATATTTTCTGGTTTATTTAAAAGCAGAGACCAAATGCGTATTATAAATTTTTGTCACAGAGCTGAGTGTCAGCCTTTTCCGCCAAGAAACCCTGGCTCCTCTTAGTGAAAAACAGTATTTAGAGACCACAGTCTTGGCAACATAAATGATCTTTGCTGGTGAATTTATCATTTCTTGACCTTTTGGGTGGGCAGCAATAAGAAATTTGTGTTTTTTAAAGGAAAATGTATCATGAGTTCCTAAAGATACTTTCAATTCAAACTTACATTTCCAGAGCTTTTGCTTAATTTCTTTACTTTTTTCCAATTGTATTTCTTTTCCGATATTTGAAAATCTTTGTTTCTAATG
>PVJD01005609.1:0-112700 GCA_004026545.1 Mormoops blainvillei | reverse complement strand
ATTATTTTTATGTTTTCTTATCATACTATATAAAAACTTAAAGGTATTTTTTATTATAAAAGTCTAACATACACAGTAATAAATTCTTCTGTGCCTAGGAGGCTTTGAATAATTTATTGTCAGGTAGAAAGGTGAATTTCAATCAAAAAAGAATTCCACTTTTAAAACACCTTGCCAGCAAAGTGGCGTAGGATTACACGGCCAGGATAACTAACAACTACTGTGATGCACTGCTGCCAATGGCTCTCCAAAAGCATTTGCTTTGAAATGAAAGTGAAATGTTTTTCTTTTATTTACCATATTGTCAAAGAAAGAGAGCAGATATCCAATAACAAATTTTTTTATAATCCAAAATCATACTGATAATTCCTCTTTAGGTTGACTTGACTTTAATATAACTAGGATGGCTAAGAGTATTACTCTGAGTTATGTACATATAGCATGAATGCACATGGTATAAATTATGCATGTATGTAATATAACATACATGATATATGGGTAATATTTTTAGAATTATACCTATGCATGCTATAAACATAATATACATACATAGATCAATTTGCTTAGAGATCAACTCTAGCAATTTATAAAATTATAATCAAAGAATATAGAATTTAAATTCTATTAATGCTTTTTTGCTTACATCTTATTTTCATTAATATTAATATTGCCTCATTCATTTTCTTTTTGTTAGCATTTGCTTGATATTTTATTTTTCATCCTTTTCTTTTCTTTTTTTTTAGATTTTACTTATTTACTTTTAGAGAGAGAGGGGAAGGGAAGGAGAAAGAGAGGGAGAGAAATATCAATGTGTGGTAGCCTCTTCCGTGCCCCCTACTTGGGGATGTGGCCCACACCACAGGCATGTACCCTGACTGAGAATCGAACTGGCAACCCTTTGGTTTTCAGGCTGGCACTCAATCCACTGAGCCACACCAGCCAGGGCTCATCCCTTTATTTTCAATCTTATAAGTAACAGCTGGATTTTCTTGCTGTTGTAGCCTATCTGACAAGGTCTTCAGAAACAATTTACTTGTGTATTTTAATTACTTTTCTCCTCTTATGTTTTGGTTTTTATTTACTGTGTATTTTTTGTTGTGTTTTAAAACTTTTTGTTGTATTGATAAAAACATTTCTTAAAAGTTCCCTTTAATTTACCTCGCCTGGTTGAAGAATAAATGTTGTACTTCTCTTTTTTTAAGGCTGCTCTTAAATTGTTAACACATCCATAATTTTATTCTTTTCTAAAAAAATCTAGTTATTCAGCATGGTTTTCTTCTTTCCAGAAAACATTAGAAAAAGAGAATTCTCTTTATTGTTGTTTAGAACTACTTCAATTTTTTATACAAATTATTTTAAAAATTGTTATGAAACATTTAAGATGAACAAAAGATAGAAAGAAGCCATATTGGACATTTGCATACCTATTACTCAGATTAACAAATAAGATGTTAACGATAAAACTGAATCTCATTTTATACCCTTCTTCTGTTCACAGCCCCATATGTGATGTGCATCAGTCCGGTATGTGTTATTTCCAGGAAAACATTAGCTCTATGTGAACATGGGAGTAGTCTTATTACACCACTAATCACCTAGAATTGTGTCTGGTACAGGAAATATTTTCAGAATTAATGAGTTTATTTACATAGGTTTTTATCTCTAATAATATATATTATTTTATGAAAGAGTTTAAATTTCATATACAGGTATTTTAATGTGCCCTTCTGTAACTTGTAGTCATTATTATCTTTGTGAGATTAATCCATTTTTACACGTATTATTTCAGATCCTTGATTTTTCATTGCTCTATAGTATTCTATAACATGAATATTCAATGATTTACTCACTATTCCATCGATAGCCAATTAACCCTTTCATATTTTGGCATTGTAAGTAATGTGGTCTGGCTAAGTCAGGTGTCCCAGGGAGCATCACTGGTCTTGGCTGTAGTGTTGGTAAAAGCATCGCTATTCTTCTGTATGTTCCCCCCGGGTGGAGATCAACCTGTGGAAGGTAATTTTTTAGGTTTTGTACGTTTAAAAATCTCTCTCCTTTATCTTCACTGTTGAATAGTAAGAGAGTATTGAATTCTTGGCTGACAGTTTTTAAGACACTAATTTAATATTATCTGTTATCTATTTTTGTTAAACATTGCTCTTAAGATGCATTTACTCTTTTGTTACCATCTTCCCTTTTTCATACGATAAACTTCAATTTCGCATCATGGGTCTAGGTACAGATTTTTTTATCCCACTTAGCCTAATAGCACACTTTCTACTTGGGGACTCATAGTTTTCTGCAGAACTGAAAAAAATTATACATTATATTTTTTTATAGTAGTTGCCTCCTTTCTCTCATTGCCAACTTCTGGAAATCCTGATTATCCCTTCATTCTATTCTCCGTATTTCTTACTATGATTTGTGTATTTTTTAAATCTCTATTTTTTGGGGGTACATTCTGGGTCAGTTTTTCATTAAAATATTCCAGTTCACTAAATCTGTTTGAATTGGTCTGGCCTAGAATTTATTGCATCAACTGCAATAAATCTGGTCAAGAACTGTTTATTTTAATATTCAACTAGTGTTTGGGTGTGGGGAGGTTTCTATGATTTCAGATTTGTTCTAGTATATATTTTCACTACTTTGAGTCTTATCTGCCTAATGTATTTAATAATTTCTTTTTATTGCATTATGGGTACTTTTTTATATCCTTTTTTATCTAACCTTTTTATGATCACAGAGCTTTATAGAAGCATAATTTACCTAAGCAAAACAGACAAAACTTAAGTGCATAGCTCAGGAATTTTGACAAATGTATACGTGTCACCATTGGTCCACTCAAAATAACAATTCCATCACACAGGTAAGTTCCACAGTGTCCCTTGCCTTGCAATTCTTTTTACCTCACATCCAAGTCAGATACTACCCAGCTTTGATTTATGCCTCCATAGATTACTGTCATCTGTTCTTGGCAAATTAGTGGAATCATACAGTATATACTCTTTTGTTTCTGGTTTCTTTTGCTCAGTAAACTATTTTGATATCCATCCATGTTGTTGAATATTTCAGCTATTTATTTATTTGTTTATTTATTTACACTGAATAGTAGTATTTCATAGTGTGAGTTACCCACAGTGTGTTTACACATTCTCCCATAGATGTTATTTCCAGTTTGGGACTATTATAAATAAATCTGTGAACAATCTTATACAAGTCTTTGTAACATATACTTTCCTTTATCTTAGATAAATATGTAAAAATGGAATTTCATGGTTACAGATGTATAGATGCTCAACTTCCTTAAACTCATGAACACCTAGTTTTTCAAGGTAATTGTACCATTCTACGTTCTCATCAGGACTGTGTAAAGAACTATTCATTTTTAAATACTTTGAGACTGCTCTATTATGTGTATCGATTCAGAAAATTATTTTCTAATTGTTTAGTTTGAGACTTCCTTTATCACACTTATTTTTCTTCTTGTACTTTAAAACTGTAATTTTTTTCTCTTCTTGAGTGACAGTTTTCCCTTCCTTATTCAACAGTTTTGTGGCCCCTACCCAGCCTCACGGGGACCTCACCTTAGCCACAGTTATCGTTATAACTCAGCCTCCGTCATGTGTCGGTTACTTCACTGATCTATTTACCAGCTTTGTTTAGGTTCTATTTGCACAACTGTTTCCTTTCTTCCACTTCTTCAGGTGGATGTTCAAACCTCAGGTGGGTCTTTTTAGCATCCTTTCCCAGGAGGGCTGGAAGAATCGGAGCCACCTGTTCCACCTTAGCCTGGCCCTCATCTCCCAACCTGTAAGGCCTATTTTCCATTTCACATACTCAAAAGGGAAAAACCTCCAGTCCACTTCTCCCATTTCTGAGAGTCCAGGAAACATACAGCTTCATATGTCAACCCCTATTCTTTCTATGTTACATATATTTTTTATTGGAGATGTATAGCTTGCTTTTACACACAGCTATGCCATTTAAATGTATTTAAACACGTGTTTCTATCATTACTATTTGTCGGGAGTTGCAGGTGATTGATTAACGTCTGAGCTTCCTGGGTCATGGGGACTAGAATGTCCGTGAAGTTTTCACTGGGAATTTGGAGAAAGCAAGGATAAAACCCCTGCTGGTGAGTGTTACTCATGAGAGAAAGACAGCCTGTGTTTCTGTGTCTCATGCTCAGTTTAACATCGACCTGCATCAGAGACACAGTGTTTAAAGCAAAATAGAAATTAAGAGATGAATTTAGATGGGAATATCAAGTAAGACTTCAAGGTAATGGATGTCAGAGGGCAAAAGTCTAGTATCTTTGCGAGGTGGGTATGTTTCCAGTACCACTTAATAAGAAATGATTATATAGTAGCAGCCTTTATTGTCTTCTCAAATGCTAAACGTGATGGCAGGCAGAACCCTGGCTCCCCAAAGAGACATGTTCTAATCCCCAAAACATCAGAACACGTTAGTTTATGTGATGAAATGCACTTTCCTGATGTGACTAAGTTAAGCGTCTTTTTTTTTATATTTTATTGGTTATGTTATTACAGTTGCCTCATTTTTTCATCCTCTTTATCCCCTCCACCCTGCACCCCATCCCATCATCCCTATGTCAACATATTCCTGCCACCACTTTCCCCAGCCCCACCCCTCCGCACCTCCCACCCTCAGTCCTTCCCCCATTTGGCTTTGTTGATGGCTCCTTTATGCATGTTCCTTGATGACCCTTCCCTCCCTTTTCCTCTGTCATGCCCCTTCCCCCTCTTCTCTGATTATTGTCAGTTTGTTTTTTATTTCAATATTACTTGTTATATTTTGCTTGATTGTTTATTTTGTTGATTAAGTTCCACTTATAGGCAAGATCACATGTTATTTCACTTAGTATACTTATTTCACTTAGTATAATGTTCTCCAGTTCCATCCATGCTGTCGCAAAGGGTAGTAGCTCCTTCTTTCTTTCTGCTAAGTAGTATTCCATTGTGTAAATATACCACAGTTTTTGGATCCACTCATTTACTGTTGGGCACTTCCAATTCTTGACTATTATAAACTGTGCTGCTATGAACAACTTGGGTGCATAGGTTCTTTTGAATTGGTGTTTCAGGATTCCTAGGGTAGAATCTCTGCAGTGGAATTGCTGGGTCAAAAGGCAGTTCCACTTTTAGCTTTTTGAGGAAATTCCAATATGTTTTCCACAGTGGCTGCACCAGTCTGCATTCCCAACAACAGTGCAGTAGGGTTTCCTTTTCTCCACATCCTCGCCACCACTTGTTGTTTGTTGATTTGTTTATGATGGCCATTCTGATTGATGTGAGATGGTATCTTATTGTGGTTTTAATTTGCATCTCTCTGATAGCTAGTGATGCTGAGCATCCTTTCATGTGTCTCTGGGCCCTGTGTATGTCCTCCTTGGAGAGGTGTCTGTTCAGGTCCTTTGCCCATTTTTTAATTGGATTGTTTGTCTTCCTGGAGTGGAGTCGTGTGAGTTCTTTATATATTTTGAAGATCAAACCCTTGCCCAAGGTATCATTGGCAAATATATTTTCCCATATGGTTGATTCCCTTTTTCTAATTGAGAATGTCTTCTTGGTCTGGAGGAACAGAGTTCTGAAGTAAAGTAGCAGGTTCTCTTTTTAGTAGACACCTCCTATCTGTGCTGGAACACATCAATTGTATCTTCATCCTTCATTTCCAACTGTGCAGGTGTGTCTGTTTCACTGATTGGCTACCTATCAAATCAGAATCTGATCTGCCTTATTGACAAACCCTGTCATTCACAATAGGCTTCCATTAGTTACTAAGTGGCGTATGCCTCTTAATCTTAAGCTGCACCACAGAACCATCCTGCCCAGACACCTTCAAATTAACGTGATTGTTGTTCTCAGCCTTGACTCCTCCCTTAGGCTTTTCATCAGCCATTGCGAGTGCCAGAGTGTCCTTGGCTGCCGCTTCACAAAAGAGGTACCAGGTCTGCGCCGAGGAGGACACGAGCAGCACCAGGAGCCTGCTAATAAATTTTTTTTTTAGGAGAGTCAACATGTTCTGAAATTGATTGTAATAATGGTGGCACAACCCTGAATATACTCATAACAATTGAATCGTACATTTCGAATAGGTGAATTGTTTAGAAATTACATTTCAATAAACCTGTTGTATATTTTAAATTATTTCACAAAAATGAAAACAAATTGTCAATGCCCTTATGAAATGTTGCTCAATCACATAAGCAAATAAAACATGATATAACAATGAAATGATATTTAGCACCAACTAAATAGCAAAACTTAAGTATTAAGAAGTCTGAGAGCAATAAGTAAAATGATTGTTGCCAGGGCCTGGGAGAAGAGGAGCATGAGGAACTAGTCTTTAATAGGTTGGTGAATGTGGAAATGTACTGGAGATAAATGATTGTAATGATTGTGCAAGATGTGAATGTACTGTTACAGAGCTGAGCACTTAAAAAGGTCAAAGTTTTGTTATGTGTAGAATAAATACATTATAAAAGCAGAAAGAAAGAAAAAAGGAAGGAAGGAAGGAAAATAGGGAGGGAGACATGGAAGGAGGAAGGATGGTAGAAAGGAAGTAAGGAGAAAGGAGAAATTGGGTAAAAAAAAGTAAAGAAAGAAAGAAAAGAAAATGGGGATCAGTGGAACATTTTATTCACTGGCGAGCAAAGTTTATATCAGAGAATAAACTATAAAGCTGAGAACAAGACTGTAAACGTAAAATGTGTTGCACAAATCTCCTTCTTATTCTTATTTGCCCACCATAGGTCATCTGTGGTTGACTCATTCACTTGCCGAGCATGAAGTGAAAGCTTTCTTGCTAGGAGGAAAACCTACATTCCCCCTCTCACTGACCTGAATTCTGCAGTATCATAGTCAAATAATACAGTCTTTCTGGAAGTCTGATTAGCAGCCAGGACTACAAAGGAAAAATATATAGCATTAGTATTAAATAAATCAAGGAGAATAACATTGGTCCTACCACTCCCAATGCAAAAGGACTAAAAAAATTAGTCATAAATTTCTTGCTGGTTCATCAAGAAAAACATAAAGCAAAAAACTGTATTAGGCTGTGAAGTTTAGGGAGAAAGAGAGCAATTTGGAGAGAATTTTGTGTTCTTGTTCCTATACCCATGACTGACACATTCATTATGTTGTAAGAAATCAAAACATTTCTATTTCATATAAGGTCCCTTGCACTCAACACATTTGGAATTAAAGTAAACAAGAGATTTAAAGACAAAACTATCCATTAAATACCCACCGATGTCTGTCAAAAGCATGTCTTATTAAAGTCAACAACTTTCCTTCCAAGAATTGGAGCATATTTCCCACAGGTGGGTGGGGTCTATGTGATCACATACAAATACAAATTATGAAGTGAGTTTGGGAGGCATCCCAGTCCCACACCAGGCCCATCAGCCCAGGGTTCCAGTGCCAGGAAGATAAGACCCCACAAATTCTGGTTGCAAAAATCAGCAGGGATTGGGTCAGTGGAAGAAACTTCTAGAGCCCCAATCAGTTTCTCTTAAAGAACCCACACACAGACTCACCTACTCAGACTTACTCCTTCTGAGCTCCAGCACTGGGTAGCAGCTTGAAAGGCATCGGTGACACAGGAAGAAACTGAAATATCTGGCATCCAAGTGGGTATAGGCCATGGTCCCTTTGTTAAACCCTCCCCTCACAGAGTAAGCAGGCTGGCGCCATATCTGAGACTCCACCAACCTGGCTAACACTGACCCTCCTTGGAGATCCCCAGAGACTCTGCACCACCCAACTTACAGGCCCACCCAAGCTGCTTTTCCATATAAATGGATGGTCTTGGCTCATGATTCACAACTTCCTAAATCCTCTCAAATAAAGAACAGCTGGCCTCAGTGAGCCCCAGGCCAGGCACTAGCAGCAGCCAGCCCAGATTCACAGCTTGGCTTTGTCTTGGAATCTCCAAGCCCAGCACAAGCAGGTGCCATCTAAGATTGTTTTATAGCTCAGGCAGGGTGGACCTGGGCAAAACACTGAAGGGGGATGACCTTGGTCTATAACACCCAGGAAACTCCAGGGCCAGCACATCCAGTGGATAGCTACAGGCCACATCAGAGCCCCAACACCCTGCCCCCACAGAGCTGATTAGAAGATGGAGATTCGTAGTCAGTGGTCACAGCCAGTCCTTGCCACTGTCTGGCCTGTGTAAATCCCTCCCATTGATCTACCAACAGCAACTAAGGCTCAACTACAAGAGGAAGGTATACTCAGCTCACACAAATGGTGTACCTTGAGTTCCCAGCTTGGGAAATAGGGGAAGCTGTGCCATTGGACCCTACAGGAGACCTACTACATTAGACCATGCTACCAAAACACAGGGTCAAAGCAGCTCTACCTAATACACAGAAACAAACAGTGAGGCTTCCAAAATGAGGACATAAAAAAAAATGGCCCAAATGAAAGAACAGATCAAAACTCCAGAAAAAAAGTTAAATGAAATGGAGATAAGCAATCTGTCAGATGCAGAGTTCAAAACACTGATTGTAAGGATGCTCAAGGAACTTAGTGAGGACCTCAACAGCATAAAAAAGATCTAGTCAGAAACAAAGTATACACTAATTGAAATAAAGAACAATTTACAGGGAAACAACAGTAGAGTGGATGAAGCCAAGAATCAAATCAGAGATTTGGAACATAAGGAAGTAAAAAACAACCAATCAGAACAGCAAAAAGAAAAAAGAGTTTAAAAAACATGAGGGTAGTGTAAGGAGCCTCTGGGACAACATCAAGCATATCAACATTCACATCATAGGGGTGTCAGAAGGAGAAGAGAAAGAGCAAAAAACTGGAAATCTATTTGAAAAAGTAATGAAAGAAAACTTCCCCAATTTGGTGAAGAAAATAGGCATGCAAGTCCAGGAAGCACAGAGTCCCAAACAAGATGGATGCAAAGAGGCCCACTCCAAGACACATCATAATTAAAATGCCAGTTTAAAAATAAAGAGAGAATCTTAAAAGCAGCAAGAGAAAAGAAGCTAGTTATCTACAAGGGAGCTCCAAAGAGACTGTCAGCTGATTTCTCAAAAGAAACTTTGCAAGCTAGAAGAGATTGACAAGAAATATTCAAAGCCATGAAAAGCAAGGATCTCAAGCCAAGATTGCTCTACCCAGCAAGAATATCATTTAGAGTCAAGGAGCCTATAAAGAGATTCCCAGCTTCCCAGACAAGAAAAAAACTAAAGGAGTTCATCATCGCCAAACCATTATTATATTGAATGTTAACGAGACTTATTTAAGAAGAAGAAAATCAAAGCTATGAACAATACAATGGCATAAAATACATATCTATCAACAACTAAATCTAAAAAACAAACTAAACAAACAAGAAGAACAGAGACCGAGTCATGGATATGGAGAGTGTTATGATGGCTGCCAGATGGAAAGGGGGTATGAGGGAATGGGTGAAGAGGTGAGGGGAAAAGAAGTACAAATAGTTGGTTACAGAATAGCCATGGGGATGTAAAGTACAGTATAAGAAATGAAGTGCCCAAACAACTTATATGCACAAACCATAGACATGAACAATTGTGGGGGAATTGCCTGGGGAGTGGTGGGTGCTGGGTGGAAGGAGGGGCAAATGGGGAAAAATCAGAACAACTCTAATTGCATAATCAATAAAACAAATAAAATATAATTTAAAAATAAATAAAATATGAAAATGTTGGCAATGAAAAAAATGAGTTTGAAGTAATAAATAACTTAAAATTTAAAAACAATAACTAGTGAGTCAGTGTTTGAGTTGTAGCTAAAATTTTACTACTATCTAATAATGGAATCTTGAAAATTTTGGTCAATATATGTAGGTTGCAAAGCTATCTGTTAGACTGAAAGATACATAAAGTTGTTCCCAGTTTTAATTTCAGAGTTTTAAAAATTTTATCAGATATTTAAATTGCTGCTTTTCGGTGTTAAAATCTATACCTTCAGAAATAACTTCATGATTGCCTTCTGTTTTTAACTATTATTTGGAGCTTTATAGACAAAACTTCAATCATCAAGCAGGTTAGAATATCCTCAGTTCGCAAGCAATAAAAGATGCTGCTTTGCATAGAATATATTATTTCTATACTTCAAAATCATGTTTATGGTTGACTGCCCACTGAAACAACACTCTCGCTATGAATTATTTAGCTTTTATTCTCTTTCTTCACAATCTTCCAGAGCTAGTCTTTTGGTGTAATAAAGGACCAATCAATAAACAAATGTTAAGATTGCCTTGTGGGTCATAAATGGAATTCTATAAAATAAGTTTATTTATTTATTTACTATATTTATCTCTAGCTAGAGGTTGGTAATGAAATTGACTGAGCTCAGTAACATATTTAATAAGAAGTATAACATATAATTATGTTAAGTGCTAAGCCTATAATAACAGACAAACCTCAGGACTGGAATAAGAGTCTCTTCATTTTGTAGTCTCTAGCATCTAGTACCAGGCAAAAATCATGACAGATCCTCTATAAATGTGTTGAACTAAATTCCACTAAATTTAAGGGAATAAGAAAAAGATAAAGAACTTCATATTAATTTGGCCAGACACATTGTGAGTCCTTTACAGAAGTTATCCCCCAAAGCTTATGAAGTTCATGTAGATATTTTTAATGAACACACTGAGGCTGCATCTGCACCACTGCCTGATGGATGTCATTTCTGTGTAATAACCAAGTTGCATAGCTTTCGCCTGATAAACCACGTTCCCCTCAGGTTCAAGGTTCGCTCCCATGTTCACTGTACCTCATAATTTATCTGTAAATCTTCGTTTTTGACATAAACATTTTGTATTTCATTAGAAAAACAAAATTTTAGGTTAATAGAAATGAATATATTTTGTGCACGTTGTTAAGGATTTTTTATAAAGTTGTAAAATTCCCAATTTATAAGAATTTGACTTTGCCTTCTCTGAGTGGTAGTTGATAAAATTTAGAAAAAGGGATAAAAAAATAAATAGTGAAAATGACTGATTCATTCAATCCTAGCCACATTTTAAACATCGGGTGAACATACAGTCATGAGAGACCTACAGATTTCAGTTAAAAGATATTATGCAGATGAATTACTGAATATATATTAATCTTCACCGAAGTTTTATCACATTCTTACTTAGTTCCAAATATATTCTTTTATGACCTAAAATTTATAGAATTATGCTCCTGTTGAAGCGTTATTGCATTCTATACTAACTTTCTATACAAAGGGCATCAAATTTATACTTTCAAGTATCTACAACTAATTCATGGAATCAGTAAATATTTACGGTTCCTGTCATAAATGACCATCTGAAGTTAATTAAATTTAGTTCTCATTATAGGTTTAATTATCCTCATAATTCCCTTGTACCTATATAAAATACCAGGTTATAGGCCCCTCTAGGTTCTTCAAATTTTTTTTGACAAAATACTCGGTCATGATAAACTCTATAAATTTTATATTTGGAGTCAAACAATAGGCAGTTATCATTAAATTCTTTAATTACTAGGTAGGTATAAAAATATATAGTAAATAAAAAATCTTTCTCCATTTCTTCCTCCAAAGACTGTTGATAACCTTTAATCACTGTGCCCTTCCTTGTCTCAAAACTGGCAAAATTAGAGTTAAATCTTTGCAGATCTATGTGCTCAGAAGACAGTCACTGAGGACTAGTTTCTGTCAAAAATCTTGGCAAATTGGCTGGATCTATGTTCTCTTAGTGGTGTGTTATCTCAGGGGCAATTAACATTTTTCTTCATGTTGCATGAGTTTAATCCACATATGTGGTTAAGTAATACGACATGGCATAGTGCAGCATAATAAGTGGGTTTGAATTGGACTGGGAGTGACAGGAGTCACATCTCACAGGCTCAGTCCAGATCAGAAATGTATTATCCATACATCTATCCTTTTGGGGGTAAAAGTTCTGGGGTTAATTGTTTTAGGATTTGTAATTTGTGCAGTCCCCAGGGAGGTGTCGCTCTCTGGATCCTGAATGATATGACTGAGTAAGCGGTGGGCAGGGCGCAGCCAGAGCCACAGGCAGCAAATATGGACCAGATGATTGTTCTCAGAGCTTTAGGCTTCCTCATCCATAAAATGAAGCGAAAATACATGCATTTTAGGGTTGCTCTGAAAGTAGACTGAAAAATCATCACAGGAAATGATTTGTCTAGTGTCTAACAGCGATTACGTGCTTTATAATGTTGCCTTTGCATTGAACATATTGCCTTTTTTTAAAGTTTCAGTTGACAAAGATAATCCTTAGTCCTAGACTGTTACAATTTACTTCACAACAGATTAATATGGTTTCTATTAGTAAAATAAAACTAAAATTTTAAATATGTATATTTATATAGGCATACAAATATATAATATATTCATATTTACATATGTATATTTGACATTGACAATACTGGTGACAGTATAGACAATTTACACAAAATAGTAGAAGCTATCAATTTTGTTTAGGAAATTTCTCCTTTACGTGAAAAATTCTTGTGTTTTTTTTTTCTTTTATTCTCTCTCTCCAGTTTAGATAACCTGTTATTTGAAAAGAATTATTAAATTAGACTTTTGAGATGTTTCTGTATTCTCTGTTATCATAACCATGTTCCTTATGAAAAGGTTAAACAGAAGGACTTCAGAATTTGTCACATTATTCAGGAAAAGAACTATGCCTATTACATACTAAATCAGGGTTCTATCTTACTATGAATAACAGACAAAAAGTTTATTTCATGAGGACCACCAAAACGAGCAAGATTCTATTAGTCAAAGGGTTTCAGGAAAAATAAAAAATACATTATTAAAGACGTAAGAATTAAATGTTGAAAAACTGAACAATACACTCTTTGATTTTTATTCATTTTGACACCTGTTCATTCCTTAGAGGATTGGACAAGCATTTATCTATCTTAAGTTTGTGTTGGTTCACAAATGCAAGAGTTCGCTGGGGTAAAATCTGAAACTGGTCCCCATACACAGAGGTCAAGGAGAGGCCAAAGAAAGATCACTTTACATTGGCAGGTGGCAGTTTAAATAAGCAAGGGAACTTATTCGAGCTTGTCCTGAGTGATCACAAAATGAGTAGATCTCCACACCCACCTACCAGAATCTTAAACATTTACATAGAGGGTTTACTGGGGTTCAGTCACATACACTATCCAGATGATCTCAACAATACATTGTTCTCTCGAGTCTGTGTCTTTGAAGCAATTCCAGCCGTGGAACCGTGTGCGGAATGTGCATTCTAAGGACAGGAGAGGGGTGAGGAGCCTCGGATTGCCCAGGTCCAGCTCTCAGGTCGATCAGTAATTACGTCCCCTCGATGACTTCCTCTGACAGTTCGTTTAGTTATTCCCGCAACCAAGGCATGAACTAGCATCCTCCTGCTTGAGATTGTGCCAAGAGACTGTCAGGAATCTATGGAGACACATTCCCCATTAAAAAAATTTTCTCTCTCTGATTTTCATGTTAATATAAGAAACTGATAATCCTATGTGATAGAGTCACAGAGCAGAAGATAGAGACAATGAGCACCTACATTTAACTGAGTTAATATTATATAACAGACATTATATCAGGTGCTTTACATGCATTACTGTATTTAATTTTCACAATAATCCTGAGTTAGGTACATTTACTCATTTGGAAAATAAAACTTAGAGACATCAAGCATCTTGACCAGGTCATACAGTTGGTATGTGACAGGGCCAGAATTCAAACTGTGTCTATCTCCAAAGTAAAAACTCCTAACCACTATTAGTGCTGCTTCCATGGTCATAAAAAGAGAGGTAAAGCGATAGAAAAACAAAAAAGTCACTAGAATCTAATAGCGGCTTTGCTACATCTAAAGCATTGAAAAACGTCAATTTGAATTAGCCATTTTTAAAATGATGGCAGTATCCCAAATAAAATTTAATGTAGACTGCATTTTAAAGAAATTATATTTTAATAATTATGCTCCTACAGTTGTCCTCATTTTTTCTCCTACCCCCCAGCCCCACATCGCTCCCTCAGGCAATATCCCCACATATGGAAGAGAGAACACATATGGGCCACGCATATGTGTTTTTTGGCTACTCTGGTTCCTATGCTGTAATTTACATCCCCACGACTATTCTGTAACTACTAATTTGTGCTTCTTAATCCCTTTACCTTTTTGGTCCATTCCCCTGACCCTCCTCCCATCTGGAAACCAAAATGTTCTCTGTATATATGATTCAGTTTCTATTCTGCTTGTTTGTTTATTTTGGTTTTTAGGTTTAATTGTTCATAGGTATGTTTTTGTTGTCATTTTATTGTTTGCATTTTTTATCTTTTTAAGACCTTTTAACCTTTCATGTAATTCTTGTTTGGTGGTGATGAACTCTTTTAGCTTTTTTTTTTTGGTCTGGGGAGCTCTTTACTTGTCCTTTGATTTTAAATGATAACTTTGCTGGGTAGAGTAATCTTGGCTTGAGATCCTTGCTTTTTATGACTTTGTATATTTCTTGCCATTCCCTTCTAACCTGCAAAGTTTCTTTTGAGAAATCAACTGACAGTTTTATGGGGGCTCCCTTGCAGGTAACTAACTGCTTTTCTCTTGCTGCTTTTAAGATTCTCTCTTTGTCTTTGACCTTTGGCATTTTAATTATGATGTGTTTTCAGGTGGACCTCTTTGGGTTCATCTTGTTTGGGACTCTGTGTTTCTTGGACTTGTGTGTCTATTTCCTTTACCAAGTTAGGGAAATTTTGTCATTAATTTTTGAAATAGGTTTCCATTTTCTTGCTTTCTGTCTTCTCCTTCTGGCCTCCCCATCATGTGAATGTTGGTATGCTTGAAGTTGTCCCAGAGGCTCCTTACACTATCCTTATCTTTTTTTTTGGATTCTTTTTCCTTCTTGCTGTTTTGATTAGGTGTTTTCTTCTTTCTTATATTCCAAATATCTGATTTGATTTTTGGCTTCACCCACTTTATCGTGGCTCCCTGTAAATTATTCTTTATTTTAATTAGTGTATCCTTCATTTCTGACTGGCCCTTTTTTTGGTTTCCATGTACTTTTTTATGCTGTCGAAGTTCTCCCTAAGTTTGTTGAGCATCCTTATAACCAGTGCTTTGAGTTTTGAACTCTGCATCTAGCAGCTTGCTTTTCTCCATTTTGCTTAGTTCTTTTCCAGGAGTTTTGTTCTGTTCTTTCACTTGGGCCATATTTCTTTGTCTGCTCACTTTGGCAGCCTCCCTGTACTTGTTTCTATGTATTGGTAGAGCTACTATGTCTCCCAGGCTGGTAGAGTGGCCTAATGTAGTAGGTGTCCTGTAGGGCCCAGTGGCACAATCTCCCCTATTACTCAAGCTGGGTACTCAAGGTGTGCCTACTGTGTGGGCTGTATATAAGCTCCTACTGTAGTTGAGCTTGATTGTTATTGGTACATCCAAGGTCAGCCACTGCTTGTGTTCTGTCCAGGATCACACAGCATAAGCTACAAAGCAATCTGCAGATGGCAGCTACTTATGCTGGGCATGACGGTGCCCAGGCAAGGCCAATCTGTGAACCAAGGCTGGCTGCTGTTATTGCTTGGGCTGAGGCAACTTAGTGTGAGGTATGGGGCTCACTGAAGCCAGATTCTGCTTGTTTGAGAGAATTTAGGGAAATCTGAAGCATGGGCCAAGAGAAGCTATTTATATGGAAAAGCTTCTAGAATTAGCTTGGGTGGGCCTGAAAGCTGGGTGGGGAAGGGTCTCAAGGAATCACCAGGGTGGGGCAGTGTGATCCATGTTGACGGAGTTTCAGATATGGCACCTACCTGCTGTCTCTGTGAGGGGAGGGCTCAGAAAAGGAACAGTGGCCTCTGCCAACACTTCTGTCTGGAAGAAAGCTCCCCCTCAGCTCTCACCCTGATGCCAGACAATTAGTTCCTCCCCTTATGTGTCTGATGTCTTTCAAGCTGCCATCCCTGTGCTGTAGATCAGAAGGAGTGAATCCAAGCAAGTCTGTGTGTGAGCCCTTTAAGTGTACTGCTAGGAAGTCCAGCAGTTTGTCTGTTCCACAACCTCAATCCCTGTTGGCTTTTACAGCCAGGAGTTATAGTGACTTCTCTTTCTGGCACTGGAACCCTGGGCTGGGGTGCCTGATGTGGGTCTGGGACCCTTAGCTCCTGAGATATTCCTCCTGATTTTTATCTGTGACACTTAAGTGTGGAACCAGCTTGCTCCACATCTCCACCCCTCCTACCAGTCTCAATGTAATTCCTTCTTTAATTCCATAGTTGTAGCATTTTCATTCTGTTTTACTTCTGATGGTTCTGAGTGATGACCTTTCTATTGTTTAGTTGTCATTTTGATGTAGTTATGTGAGAAGGCGAGCCATGTTTACCTATGCTGCCATCCCAACCCTCTCCCTTGATTTGGCTTCTTCTGTAAATCCTTAGTTATAAGACTCTTACATGGGCTACTTTTGTACTGACAATGTTGGGTTTTTTTTTCCCTCAACAAGGTCCAAATACCTAAAAGAATCCTTGTTCTATAAAGACTTAGAGTGCCTATGTATGTATTTATGTATGAATATACATAAATATAGTGTCAAAATATAAAATTAATCAGCCAGGTTTTTGTCTACGAAAATACCAGATGACTTATTTATTGCTTTTGTTTAGCTGTCTATTTGGTTCCACTGGTTTGACAAAATTGGCCTTTCATTTTGGCATAAGATAAGTGTTAATCAGTGAGTTATAGGAAATTAGAGACCTTAAGGCATATTTTAGAAACAACAAAAAAAATTATTTTTGCTCATTTATAACTACCTGCAGTGGGACAAATAGAGTGAGGGGCTATTACCAACAAGTAGATTAATCACATTAAATGTAGTATTTTTATATATCATTGGAAATGTTGCCTGAATAATTCACTTTCGGTATTGGTTAGAAAATAGGAGGCCTAAAAGAGTTAACATCTCAAAACTTTTAGGAAAGCACTTAGTTTCCTTATTTCTTGCAGTGATTGTCAAATTCAAACTGACCACAGCTATAAACCAATGACAAATTCACTGCCAGCAGCTTGACTAGCGCTGTGTTCACTGGTAGGTGGGCACTAAATATGTGTGTGTGCGGTATGACTTTTAGAACCAGAGCTCACAGACACACATATAAGTCACAGTCCCTCCCTTAACAAACTCCCACAGAGTATGATCTGGTTACCTCTAAAGAAGCCATAGGACGTAATGACAGATGAAAAATCAGTGATCGAAATTAAAGTCACAAATATTGGTAGAAACCAACAATATGTGCTCCTTGGTGTGATACACCAAGGATCCAAAGCAAGGTCGGTGGCATTCTTGCCCAAAATTCATAACTTGGATCAAATGAGAGGAACATCAGACTAACTCAAAGTGAGGGAGAGTCTACAGAATAATTGGGCTGTGCATTTAAAAAATGTTAAGGTCCATAAGTACAAAAAAATAAGAACTGAAATTTTTTTTTTCCTCATTAAATGAGACTAAAGAAATATGGTTAGTGAATGCAATGAGTAATCCTGGATTGAGTCCTGGACCATGAAAACAATGACTATAAAGGGCATTTTGGGAGAAGTTGATGAAATTTAAATAGAGACTATGGATTAAATGTAAAATGATGTAAGATATATAAGATGATGTAAGAATGTATCTTTGTTTAATAGAAGTCAACTACCTTTATAAAAGGACTTAAGGGCAAAGGAGCCCAGTATCTTGAACATACTCTAAAATGATTTTAAAATATGCTTATTTTTTATTTTACATAAATATACATACTTTTTAAATTGGATTAAAATTCTGTTCTGCAACTTGGAATTTTTTTTCACTTAACCATATATTTTGGAGATATTTCTATGTAAGAATATATAGTATTATTATATTCCTTTTAATAGTGTCATAGTATTTTATAGACATTGACAGGTATTTAAGTAGTTTTGATTTTTTAATTTTATAAACAATGTTATCAACCTTTCTTATACTTGTTTGTGTCTTATAAATTTGTCTTAGTATTTTTATAGAAACAGTTCCTAAAGTAAAATTATTGAATCAAAAGATATAAGCACTTTAAATACTGGTTGATTCCACCAAATCACCCGCCAAAAATCTGAATAATTTACCATTCCTTTCAACAATGTATGAGTGTTTTGTTTGCCCACAGACTCCTCACTACTGAATATTAACTTTTAAAATTTTATCCACCTTACATTTATGATTATCACAATTTGGGTTGTAAGAATCACTGGAGAAGCTGAACTTTTAAAAAGGTATGCATTGGTTATTTGTACTTACCATAAAATGTCTATGCTTATCACTTGCCTTTCTTTTTTTCTTTTTGCAATTTTCTTTTTGAATCATAAAAGCTTTCTGGTATTACAGTTATCACTCCCTTATTGCATCTAAACTGAGAAAAGAAATGCTTTCTTTCACCCTGTGCTTGTCCTTAACCTTTATGATGTCTATGAATATTTTTAAGTTTTCTGTAGTGAACTCTTTCAATCTTTACCTTCTGTTTTCTGGGTTTTACATCTCATGTAGGAAGCTTTCCCTAGCCCTGAATTCTAAAAATATTCTTTTTCATTTTCTCCTTTATGTTTTAAAATACTTAGATCTTAATCTACTAGCACTTTTTATATAGAATGAGGTAGCTATTGAAATAAAATATATTTCCTAATAAATGTCCATCCTTATTCCATTTGGTGCTTGATTTTACTTTCTTTACTAATTCAAAACTCAATCTTTCATATACTAAATTCCCACATAGGTGTCACTTGTTTCCATTCTCCCTAGTCACATCATTGATATGTTTCTGAAACAATACCATGCTATTTTAGCTCTATAATATATGACCATATATGTCAGGGGATGCTCCCCCTCCACTACTTAGCCTCGTGCTTGTGATATAATAGTTAAGAACACAGACTCCAGAGCCAGTCCTGGCCATAGTACTTTCTGTCCACTGTCATGTCAGTTGAACTTTACCTTACATTCTTTATATGTAAAATCTATCAAAGTATAGGATTATCATCATTATTATAGGACTGCTAGGATTACAAGGTTAGTGAAGATATAAATAAATGAGTTAATATGTGGAAAATTATTAGGTCAGTGTGTATCATTTAATAAATATTCTATAAATGCTGCCTATTACTCTCACCTCCTTCTATTTTATTTTTGAAAAATATGGTCACTCTTTTGCATTTTTCCTTTATATATACTTTCACAACATTTTTTCCAGTTTTTTAATTTCCATAAATATGTATTACAATTTATTCATACTTTTTTAGGGCAATGGGTAGTAGATTAATTATACCTGAATACTTTATGTGTAGCTTGGTATCGTTGAGCAATGAAGCCCTGTTTTTAGTCTGGATCTGCTATAATTAACGCTGCCCACTCTGACCATTGACAAACAGCTCTCAGGGCCTTGAGGAGAATAGTTTGAAAGTCCCTGCTCTAGAATAATTTTTGTCTTATTACATAACCTCTAATGTATGTTTGTTTCAGTCAACCGTACTGGAATTAGTGTATATTTGTTTTGGTAAACTGTGATGGAATTACTGTGCTTTATTATCTGAAAAGAGGTAGCCATTTGGTTTACTCCATAAGAAAAACATCACTAGATGATATTCCAGAATTTGCAGTTTCAGGAAAGAAAGCAATAAATGAACTCCATCACCATCTGTTCCAAGGTTGCAAATTACTAAAGGGACATAACAGGTTCATGTGTATCATATAAAGGATTTTTGCTCGATTAAATTCAATAAAGTCTGTTTGTATGGATTCACACTGTAGCATACAGTTAGGTGAGATTATATTATAATCACATCCACAACACTCTGGTAGATATGCTAACATTAGCCTTTAGTATAAAACACACTACTTAAGTTTGTGGTCCAGTAGTGCTATTATCGGTTGTCTTCTTGATTTACTCTAAACAGCTACCTAAACTGCGAGTAACTAATCAGCTGTCTGTATTTTATATTTATGTTACCACTTCTGTTGCTAAAAATACAATCTACTAATTACTGTCATAAACATAGTCTGCTGACTACAAGGAGTTATAATAGGCTGCATTTGTTCTATTGTTATACTTTGTTCAACCAAGTGACAGCATGAACTTGCATCTAAAACACAGTTATTGTACACTGCAGGCCAAAACATAGCCTGGTTCTGGAGCATGAGCTAATAGTGCAGACATAGGATAACAGTGAAAGGCTCCCTGTGTTCAAATGAGTAAGACGACTTTCCAGTTCATGTGAGAGAAGTACAGTCCAACATTATCACAGCAGTGTATCCATCTGTGAGTCTCAGTAGCTCTGAATAAGCACATTGCAGAGATTGTGGCTGGTTAGCCAGTTTTTAAATGTTGCACACTGCTTTGCCTGTGTGAGAGTAAAAGAGACCACAGATGGGACTATTGTATTAAGAGGGATACCAATAGTGGGTATCCTGATGCATTGTGTCATCAAAGTATACAATGTCACAGAAAATAATGGATGACTTTCAACAAAGGACTATTGTTTTGAGACACGCTAGGTACTTTGAGCCATTTGAGAAGAAAAGAATCAATTTTAATTGTTCTCTAAGGATAGTCTCCTATATGCCTGATAGTTATAGGCTAGATCATCATATATCTGACTGACATAACCTGTATTTTACTTTACAGATATTAAAATCAGTGTTACTTGTTGAACAATAAACAATAACCACAAACCTTGAAACTTACAGTCTTTAGAATTCGCTTAAATCTTTGAGTATTTTCTTCTCTCCAACCTTAAAAAAAACACATCCACAATATGATTATATCTTTATTTGAAGTGCAGGTTAAAATGAGTCTTAGCAGTAAAAAAATGACTAATATCACAACTAACAATTCTGGAGATGAATTCAAATCAGTCTAATTTCACAACCTCTAGCCTAACTTGAAATCATGTTTGTCTCACTATAAATTCAATTTTTTCCCCAATATAACTTTCCTTCATTTCTTCACTTGTTTTGCATATCACTTGAAATACATGTAGCAAACTTCAAATGTAAGTCTCCAAGATGCAACAAAAGTTAGTATCTTGGCATGTTTACTCTATTTTTTTTAAATATAAAAGAAGCAAACTATACAGATAATGTTGACTTCCCCTATGTTCTGATTCTTGGTCACATACTTCTTATTTCCCTTCCAGAAACAACCACTATCATGAATTTGGAGTGTGTTCTGTCAAACAGTGTTTTTAATTCTTGTAATACATATGTATTATCTCTAAGTCATTGGCATTAGTTAATTATGTGTTTAACTATATAAATGGTATCATCTGGACAAATGTTTCTACAACTTTATTTTTGCAACTGGACATGTAAACTAGTTGATTTAACATTTACATAATAACATATCTATGACTTATTTATTCATTCTCCTATTGAATATTTAGAGATCAAATTTTACTATTGCAAAACCATCTGCAGCAAACAGCCTTCTGCATATCTCCTTGTGCACACAGGTGAAGTTTGTCTACGGTATACACCTAAAAGGGTGTTCTCAATGACCAGTGCCCACATTGTCCAGTTAATTATTTCAAATACAACCCCTTTGTACAATGTACCTTTTTTCCAATATTATGCCAATATAATATTCCATCAGGCTTATACAAATAAGCCTATTTCTCCATATTTGACAATACAAAATTCTTTTGAAAAAAATTTGTTTAATCCATTATTGTTGTGAATTGAATGTGTTGCCCTAAAACTTATGTTGAAATTCTAACCCTCAGTGTGATGGTATGAGGGGATAGAGCTTTGGGAGTTGATTAGGTCATGAAGATGGGGCCATCACACATGGGATAGTGCCCTTATAAAAGAGGCCTCAGAGAGCTCCCTTTGCTCTCCACCATATGAAGATATAATCAGAAAACAGCCATCCGAATCAGAAAGTGAGCTTTTACCAGACTGAATCTGCTGCCATCTTGATCCTGGATTTTCTAGCTTCTACAACTGTGAAAAATGAATGTTTGTTAAGTCATCTAGTTTAGAATGGTACTTTTGTTGTGGTAGTTAGAAAGGACTAAAACACACACATATGTATATGTGTATAGGTATACGTGTATGAGTATGTATATGTATAAATATATATATTTAAAGAATAACAAATTAATATCATGGCACCACCTACCACTAAGGTTAAAAGAAAGAACAATACTGATCCTTTCAATTTCTGTGTCTCTACCAAATCACATTACTCTCATTCTCTAGAATGACTTTTGTGTTCATCATTTTCTTTTTCCATGTAGATTTTACCATCTGGGTGTGACTATCTAGGTTTGAAAACATAAGCCCCGGCTGGTGTGGTTCAGTGGACTGAGTGCCAGCCTGCTAACCAAAAGGTCACCTATTCGATTCCCAGTCAGGGCACATGCTCATACTGTGGGCCAGGTCCCCAGTGGGCGGGCGCGTGAGAGGCAACCACAGGTTGATGTTTCTGTGCCTCTCTTTCTCCCTCCCTTCTCCTCTCTCTAAAAATCAATAAATAAAATATTTTTTAAAAAGAAAACTTAAGTAGTAAGCACACACTTAAATGTATAAGAAAAAGAAATATAGTCATTATTAGAGACAGGCTTTCAGGAGACGCTTTGTTGATGCGGTTTTGGAGAGATATAAGAGACCCCTCTGGGAAAGTTAGTGAGTGAGACCGTAAGAGTCATGAAAAAAACAGGGCTCATTTAACTAAGGCCTTTTAGCTAAGCCAAAGCAAGAAGCATGATTTGGGGGTTGCCAAACAGAAATAGGGTCAGAAGGAGTGGGCAATTTTGCATTTCCTGCTTCTAAGCTCACGATAGCCAACTTTAGCTTCGTGAATTGGTCAAAGCAGAAGACTTGTGAGATCAAATGAGTGTCTTCAGTTGCAAATAAAGCATGAGAAGAGCAAGAACTTGATCACCACATGATTAATCCAGCTAAGCACAGGTAAGAATCTGGCTAGGATAGCCCAGGGCCTTCCGCCCTCAGATTAGCAATAGCACAGGGGCACGGGGGAGGTTGTAGAAAGCAGACTTCGATTTGTATATCTTTTGAGTTACTCTTCTCTAATTTAATCTGGGGCACAGCTGTTATCTGGGATCTTTCTTCATTTACTGGGAGTTCTCTTTACCCATTTCCTGTGTTAAATCTCCTCTTTAGTATATCCCATTTTGGCCTATGTTTTGTTTTTGTTTTTGTTTTTTGTTTTTTTCCTGTGTTATTGCAAAATAATTGAAATACATTACTGGATATGTTTAAGATATGCTGCATGATGGTTTCATTTATATACATTTTGAAATGATTGCCACAATAGGTTCAGCTAACATCTATGTTCTCATAAAAGTACAATAAAAAGAAAATTAAATGAAAAAAAATTGTGGGTATGAGAACTCAGGATTTACTCTTAACAATTTTCATGTATGTCATATAGCAGTGTTAACTATAGTCATCATGTTATACATTATATCCCTAGCACTTATTAATCTTATAACTGGAAATTTGTACGTTTTGAACACCTTCCTCCATTTTCCCCTCCCCCACTCGCAGCCTCTGGTAACCAAAAGTCTGATTTCTTTTTCTATGAGTTTGCTTTTTGTTGTTGTTGTTGTTTGTTTGTTTTTAGATTCCACATGTAAGTGAGATCATACAATATTTGTCTATCTGTCTGACATATTTCACTTAGTGTAATGTTTTCAAGGTCCATTCATACCATCACAAATGGTAAAATTTTTTTCATTTTTTATGGCTGAATAATATTTCATTCCATATATATACGACTACTTCTTTATCCATATGTGCATCGATGGCTACTTTAAATCATTTCTTGTCTATTTTAAATAAAGCTGCTGTGAATATGGGGCTGCAGATATCTTTTCAAGTTAGTATTTTTGTTGTCTTGGTTTATTTTGAGCTTCACGGGGATAAGCCAATTTGATTTATCAATATAGAGAGAACTTTGATATCAGAATTTTAATTTATCCTCGGGTACTTGTCAGGTTCCCCACAAGGACCTCTAATCTCCTACTTAGAATGAAAGGACCTGGGAGCACAGGGTTAGTGAAGAAGGATCAGGATCTCTGAGTTCAGCAAAGATAGGGTTTTAGAGAGATATAAGAGACCCTTCTGGGGAAGTTAGTGAGTGAGACCGTAAGAGTCATGAAAAAAACAGGGCTCATTTAACTAAGGTCTTTTAGCTAAACCAAAGCAAGAAGCATGATTTGGGGGTTACCAAACAGAAATAGGGTCAGAAATAGGGTCCTAATCCTCATTTTTTTTTAGGGGGGTTGGTAGCTCTCTGTGTTTGCTTTTACCAATTTGCTCTATTTTACTTAATTCACAGAATAAAATTTTAGATTTCCATTTGGCTGAAAAAGATGTAATTTTCCAAAAAAAATTTTTTTTAATTTTACTAACTTATTGATTTGAGAGAGAGAAGAAAAGAGAAGAGAAGAGAAGGGAAGAGAAGAGAAGAGAAGAGAGGAGAAAACATGGAATTGTTGTTCCATGGACATATTCATTGGTTGATTCTTGTATGTGTCCTGACCAGGGAGTGAACCCACAACTTGGTGTAACAGGATGATGCCCTAAACAACTGAGCTACTCAGCCAGGGCTCAGAAAATTGTTCTTGAAGGAATCTAGGGATTCCAATGCATGGCTTTTATCCAGTTCTCCTCATATTAAATTTTCCCCTTTACTCCCAATTACATGGTCTCTGTCCTTTCTGGTAATTTTTGAGAACCATTCAGTAAACATTGTGTAGTCTTAAGCTTTCCGCATGTCAGGCTTGGAATCTTGCTTTCTTGTGACTGGTAAGCCAGCTACCTCTTATCTATTAGCTGCTTTTCAGCTCACATATTTTTGTTGCTCTTGCCTTTATTCTGTTTCTTGTTTTTGTAGTCACTAAAGTAAGCATTGTAAAGGCTGAGGTCAAATTTAAAGTGAAATAGGATATTTTTGGTGAAAATGTAGGCAGGCCAAAAAATTCCTACTGAGTTCCCTTTATCACTTTATTAACCATTTTCCCTAAATCTTTTAAAACAAAATGTCATGAATGAGATTCTGTGCATCCAAAACAAATCTTGATAATGTTCTTTGGAATGCTAGAGACTTATTCAAATGAAACTAGGTTATCTGAAAATATGGGTATAAGTTGTAAGAATCTTAAGTGTGAATCAGAGAACAAAATCACGTAGCTGAAATAGAACCCCTATTTTCCTGCAAACCATCAAATGCTGGGGCAAAACAGTGAGTGAAATCCTGGTCAAAAATATTCTCTAGCGGAAGTGCAGGATATGTGGCGAGTTGCAGGGAAAAAATGTAAGCAGTAATAACAAATGATATAGACAAGGCTCTCAAAAATAAATTATTAATTTAAATGATGGCATGTTCGAAGAATACCCAATATGCTAGGGATTGGGAATCTAAAGGGAAACAATATGGACCATGCTCCTCAGAAGCTCAGTCAGATGGAGGAAGTGGACTGTCAATTTGCAACAGAACTCAAAGTTTATGTCCATGATGCTCCCCTCTCTCCCTAGAACATTTTTTTTCTACTCTCTTTTGACCGGCTTCTTATCTTTTAGGTATCAGCTAAAGGGCCACCTCTGCTTACCAACCTCTCCAAAGCAGATCTCCCATGTGAACATTCACTCACTGTTTCCCTCAGTGCCCTGCTGGTTTCCTAAAGTATTAGTCAAAATGTATGATTATTTTACTTTCATTTGTTCCTCATTCTTTCTGTCTCCCACCACTGGACATATCTATTTTGTTTCCCATTTTTACCTTCAGTGACTGAAGCAGGTCTCGATACACAGCATTTTGGGGGAATTTAATGATATTTCTAAACTTCCTATTAGCACATGAGCTAAGTCTTGAAAGACTTGTAAGAGTTAGTTAGTGGTAGAATATATTGGGGGAGGTCATTTTAATCAAGCAGTGGTGTGTGTGAGAAACCACAAATTATTTTATATAGCTGGAGTGAATACTGTGAAGGTAAAAAAAAGAGCAAAAACATTAAAAAAGAATGCTGAGCAAATGCATAAATTATTGCCTCATTACAAAGTCTTGAGCATCATTGCAGTATTTCAAGCAGGGGTAACATAAGAACAACATTTAGTTTAGAAAGATAAATCAGAGAAAAGTAAGCAGGATGGATATTATTGAGCAAAGCTACAATTTTAGCCATTAATACAGTAGTTATCTTCTAGAAAAATCAGAATTTTACTTTATATGAATTCATACAGAGAAGAAAGATGAAGAGCTTTAGAAATCAGCAGTATTTAGTGATCTACCCGATATAGTGAGTAAAAGAGATAGACAAATTAAAGGTCCTTTTAAAATCTCTGGTATGGACTTATATAGAAAATAATGTCATTTACTGAAAGGAGGAAAATAAGAGGAATATTCTGATGTAGGTAGGGAGCTAAGAAGTAATGTTACCTTTAGATTGGGCTTTTGCACACACATAAAATGCTAATTATATGATTGTAAATTCTTTGTCATTTAAAGTTTTTTTTCTTTACTGGGACCTTTCATGTGACAGTTTCTAAATATGTTAAATATATATTTCTCTTTATGTTATGCTCCATTGACACGCTACAATGAATAACTGTCCAGGCATATAGAGCAAAAATACAACAATGTATCAAGAAGATAAGAATCCACACTTAAGACTCTTTTAATTATAAATTCTTTAAGTGTGAGTTTGATGACATATAAAGAAAAACTAATACTACTTAAATAATTATTATGAAAAGTTCATTTTTGTTGTGACCAAAGGAAGAACAGCAGCTTTAATATTATAAGCCTATTGCTTCATATTAGCTGAATACCAATAATGACTAATTCCAGTATCACATCTTAATTTTGTAAAGAAAATCAAAATACTAAGATATTGTCACTTATGTTTATGTAGGCAAACATGGCAAACATAATATATTATTGCAAACTTAAGGCAGAAGCCCATGTATAAAGAAAATGTACATAACATCAAAGTGCTTTAAAATTATTAAATTTGATTATGTTTACATATGACAGAGGAGAACTTTGAAAAAAGAATACATTATTTCATATTCAAGGGGAGTTTTTAAAAAATATATAAATAATTCAAAACAAAGCATTTTAATATGTTTTTTGAATTTTCCTAATCTTGAATTTAAAATTTGAAGCAGATACTCATTGTTTGTTTAATCTAAAAATGAAACAAATGCATCTATTTGCAAAATGTTAACAAAAATATTTAGATAAAATAGCTGATGTTGCTACTAAAATATTAATAGGTTGGATACCATATTAATAAAAAGGCAAGATAGATTATAAAAAATAATTAATCAACTGATATTTTGGTTCATTTTAGTTCCTCAAAATACAAGATAGGGCAGTAAACTTAAGGACAGTCAGACAAATAATTATAATAAATACTAGCTGTTTATATCTACATCCTTATCTTTTTCTGCCATAATGTGTACTGATACAAAATCTTACCACTAGATTTATTCTCAGTGTAATCTTTAACCTCTCATCTTTAACGTCTGGAAGGTTGTCAACATGAAGTTCACATTTTAGTTAAAAGTCAGACATTTTATTTATAAATTAAAATTTTGGTCATATACCCTTATTTACCACTAAATTTCAGAACATTAAATAATACCAGAATTCTCTTTACCCAAATCGATCTGTGTACGTATTTCATACATAATCTTAGGTCAGAAATAGACATATGGCTTGAATAGAAATGGCAAAATCAAGTCAAGTAAGTAAAATGTGAATAACGGAAAAAGAAAAAATCTGGGAAAACCCAAAAGGAATAAGAGTTTCTTGGAGCAATGTCTAGTTTCTGGTCTATGGCAGAAAGGGTACTATTTGAGGCTGTGACATCTTGTTGTACCAGAAGTCAAGGTGCCTTCAAAATTAATGGGGTAAGCCCTGGCTGGTGTGTCTCAGTTGGTTTGGCATCATCACGCAAACTGAAAGGTCACTGGTTCGATTCCCGGTCAGTGTCCATGCCTGGTTTGAGGGCACAGTTCCCACTTGGGGCACTTGCAGATGGCAGCCAGTCAATGTTTCTCTCACACTGATGTTTCTCCCCCTCTCTTTCTCCCTCCCCTCCCCTTTCTCTAAAATATAAGTTAAAATAAATTTTAAAATAAATGGGGTAATATTAAAATAACAAAAATATTTAAGAATTCTTCACTGACCAAAGTTGAGCACCAAAAGAATAATAATTACAGAGAAATTAAAGAATCTTTGAAATCTGAAGAATTAGTTATTAAAAACCAATAAAGCCAGAAATCACATGTAGGTCAATATTTGAAAAATCATTTCCCTGTTGTGAAATTGGTAACTAAAGTAAAAGAAGTAAACACATCATCCTTTCCATTAGGAACTATATTTCGGAGTATGTAAATACTCCAGTAAGTGGGGAAAAGTTCTAAGGTATAGAAAAATATTGACTAATAAAAAAGAAATGATAGCTAAAATATTATTGTTTTAAACTTGTACTTTCCAGATGGCATAGACTTAAAATACATAAGTAAAATACACAGAGCTCCAAATAAAATAATTATAAATCAGAAATCAAAATGATTGTAATACTTCTCTCTCAACAATAAATAAATTGAGCAATGGAACCATTCTGTATGCTATAAGAGTCTCAAACAACTAACACACTTAATATAATGGAAGCATACAGAACTCCATACCATGCAATTGCTGAGTATACAATTTTAGTATATATATAACATATATATATATCACTTATATAATCGTTTAAATTCCAAACAATAAATTGACAGCAAATACAAGAGAATCATAGTTATAGAGACTGTATTCTGCTGACAATGCAATTAACATATGTATTAGTTACAAAAGTATTTCTTACAAACCACAAATATTTTGAAACTTTTACAAAAGGTATTACAAAAAATATAATTTCTAATATATGTGTAACTGGAGATTCAGAAAGAGAGGAAAGAGCAAATGGGGTAGTGGCAATACGTAAAGATACAATGGCTGAGAATTTTCCAAAACTAATATAGAATTTTAATCCACCAATCTAAGAAACTCTACAAACCAAGTAAGACAGATACAAACATCACATTTAAAAACACTATAGTAAAACTACTGAAAATCAAAACAAAAAGAAAATCTTAATAGCAGAGAAAAAGAAAATATACCATATTTAAAGTAAAATTAAGAAAACAGAATTCTCAACAGAAACAGGAGCAGCTTTTAAAAAAAAATGATATCATTACAACACCGAAGAAAAAGAACGGTTAACTTTTATTTCATATCTAGTTAAAATATCCTTCAAAGTCAAAATGAAATAAAAGTGTTTTCTGATAAAATCAGAAGCTCTATTACCAGTGTTCTACACTTAAAGAAACGCTAGCAGGGGTGTCCAACCCAGAGCCCCTCGGCCACATGTGGCCCAGGATGGCTATGAATGCAGCCCAACACAAAATCGTTAATTTACTTAAAACCTTTTTTTCTGCTCATCAATTTTCATTACTGTTTGTGTATTTAATGCATTCCCCAAGACAACCCTTCTTCCAATGTGTGCCAGAGACGCCAAGTTTGGACACCCAAGGGAATAATTTAAGCATAAGAAAAATGATTTCAAATGGAAACATAAAGATGCAACATACAAGAAATAAACATACAAGATGCAACATACAAGAAAACATACAAGAAATAAAAAGGATAAATACTGGGCAGACATAAATGAATATTAACTATAAAAAGTTATCTAGGAAAACTTCGTATGCTCTAGTCTAGAATGTAAGCAGTTTAGAAATGCCGCTCCACCTTAATGAGTAGAAAGATGAACTGAAAAATCAACAACTTTTCTTAGATCCATCAGAGAAGTAAGGTCACAGAGCAAATTGCTGCCCTAAAAATTAGAGCAACAGATAGGTAAATACAGAGAGAATTTACTGGAGCAGAAATTCACAAGCAGAAACTTCTGCCAGAATTAGTGCTGGGGTAGGGAAATCTGAACTGTAAATGACAAGCAATCTGAGCTGTAATTGACAAACTGCTGGAGGCTCAGTGTGCACAAATCTGAGAATTAAAATCTTTAGGGAGACCCACTCATTGCAGAGCCCTCAAGATCTTGTGAGTTTTAGCTCCAGGAACTTGACAATTGCAACAAAGGTACTGTGGTGAAGAATGTCCATGGTGGGGGAGAGTGTGTGTACTGGGGCGATTGTAGGTCTATGGGAGCTCTCTATACATTATGCTCAATTTTACTGTGAATTTTAAGCTGCCTGAAGTTAAATCTTATTAATTCACACTATACTAATAAAGTTTTTATTGGCTTTTAAGGGCTTACAGTGTTCTATTTTGGACTTTGGAGATGGCTCATGGGTGCTAGCTCTATAATTACTAAACCTGTACATTTACATAATGAACTTTCCTGTTTTGGTGATATTTACAAAAGAAAAGCAACTACAGAAATAGAAAAAAAGCAACAAATTGGTTAACAAAAATTCAGGAAAAGTAAAATAGGGATTAGGGAAAAGCACCCAAGTTGCTTTAAAATTATTAATGTTTTAAATCTGTAGCTACTCATTTTTTATTATTGTTCTTTAAAATATAAATATATCATATGTACTCCGTGTATTTCACAATAAAATACTAAATATAAGTATAATTGACCATTAAGCAAAACAGACTTCAACTGCATGGGTCTACTTACATGTGAATCTTTTTCAAGAAATACTGTAAATTATTCTCTCTTCCTTGGTGATTTTCTTAATGTTTTCTCTATCTTGTTTTTTTCTAACAATAAAATAAATAAGTAATAAACAAAAGTAATAAAATATGTAATTGTTTATGTTATCAGTAAGGTTTCTGGTCAACAGTGGGCTATTAGTCATTAAATTTTGGGGGAGTCAAAATGTATAGGTGAATTTTTGACTACATGGGGCAGGGCAGGGGTAGGCTTCCCTAACACTCATGTTGTTCAAGGAGCAAGTGTATTCTTTGTTTAAAGGGTCTTAAATTACATTTTAAACTTAAAAGGTTAGAGGAAGGTAAAAAAATTCAGACTGTAAATGAAAATAATTTTTTCAAAAAGTTTTGTTGTAAAGCTAAACCAAAACTGGGAATATGATGTAAAAGAGGAAAAGATACAATAGACTTTAAAACAAAGACAAGAGATACAAAGAACATTTATATGTTGTTGAGAATATACCATATTTAGTCCTCTAAACAGAGCAGTATGATGAAGTAAACAGAAATAGAAACTGCAAAAAGACGTCCCTGTAAACCAAGAAGAATAGGAAATCAAAGTTAAAAGGCAGTATGTGTAAGTAAATATGGCTCCCATGGTTAAAATTGAGCAGAAAGAAGATACAGGTCCTGATGCCAGTAACAGCATGCTTTGGGTGATAAAATCAGGAAGCTACTGTTGGTTGCTTCATTTTCACAATGATAATTCCCTGAGAGGTGAAGAAGGGTTGATGTGGGGCTTTTAGAAATAAGATGACATTTTCATCTGAGCAAACGTTCCCAGACAGAATTATTTGTCAGTAGTGTAGTTTAAATGTTCATGACTTGGGGGTTCATTTGGCCAATTACAAAACCAGGCAGGCTAGATTTCCATTCGGCAGTGAATGAGAAATAGAACTTCTAGGTTGAGTATTTATTTTTGCATAACCAGAACACACACACACACACACCCCCCTCAGGAAAGAAAGTTTTCCTTTGAAAGCATGATGAAGAATGAATGAATTGATAAGAAAATAAAGGTAGAAATTTTTGGTGAAACCTTGAAAAATTTGGTTGTAAAGTGCTAAAAAGATAAAAATGGTAACTGAAACAATAAGGCTGATTAAAGAATGTTTAAAAGTTTAATTTAGTTGTGTTTTATTAAGATGGTGTTGTGTATTGAACTGTGACTCCCCCTCAAAAAAATATGTTGGAAGTTCTAACCCCAGTACCTCAGAATATAACCTTATTTAGAAATAGAGTCATTGCAGATATAATTAGTAAAGATAAAAACAAAGCAGTACGGTGAGTCTCTAATCTAATATGACTAGTGTCATAAGAAGATAGGCATGTGAAAATAGATACACATAAGGAGAAGATGATGTGGTGACATGGGTAGGTATTTATTGTATTTGTGCAGCTGCAAGCCAACGAACTCCAAAATTGCCAGCTAACCACTAGAAGCTACAGAAGCAAGGAAGGATTTACCTACACATATCAGAAGAAGCATGGCCCCATGGGTACCCTGATTTAGAATTTCTGGCTTCCAGAACTGTGAGGCAATGCATTTCTATTGCTTTGTTACGGAAAAATGAAACGGCCAGACACTGAGGGGTTAGGAGCACGATCTTTATTTACGAGCACGGGCCCAGAGGAGACAAACTCCAAATTCTGAGCCCAGAACAATAGCCCCGCATTCCTTTTATGCTGGACTAAGCAGGGGAGGGTATTGGGAGGAGGAGTATAGATTTGGCACGAAGGGGCTTACAGAAGTAGGAGAGAAACATTCACAGTATTAGTCAGGGCAGATAGCGTCTCAACACCTGCAGCACGGCAGATAACATTTCATTTCATCCTTGGTATCGGCCTTGACTCCCTCTACATTCCCCCCTGTGGGTGCTTAGACAGTGCTTTCGTCTGTCTCTGAACCCCGAAATGGGGTCCTCTGCTTCTGTTGGGGGTCTAGTGCTGGAGATGGTGACAGGTAGCGTTGGCTCGGCGACGGTCCACTCATCCTCCCCGTCTTGGCAGGTCCTTCGTAGCTTTAGGGCTGGGATTCGGCCTCGTCCCTGTTCTGGTCCTGGGTTGGTTTCCTCAGGGTCAACGGCGGCCTTGGCTCTGGTGTGATGGATCCATGGAGTAATACCTGCAACTTTTAAGGCGGTGGGGGTAGTTAACAGTATTAGGTAGGGCCCAACCCATATGGGTTGGAGGGACTCTTTTTCCAATCTTTTACCCAAACATACTGCCCTGGCTTATGGGAGTGGGCTGGCCCCCCTGTTGGCACTATTTCTTGCCCAAGGTGGGCCTGCCTGACTCTGTCTAACTCTTGACCTAGGGCTTTGAGGTAGGAGGCTTGGTGGGCCTCCCCTAAGGTGGTGAAGTCTGTGGTAGTAGGGATTTGGGTTATAGGGGTTGCCCTTCCATATAGGATTTCATATGGGGTGTACCCTGCTGAATTTGGGGTGCACTCGGTCGTCCGCCTGGCCTGCTCCCTCACAGGACGAAGTCGGTCTTGGCTAAGGTTGCCCCAACAGAATTCGGGGTTAACTGTCAGCCGTTATGCCGTACGACCTGACACAGGAATCACTGGTTGGGACCCACTCTTGCTCCGTAGGCTAGCGCCTGAGGAGCCACAAACGCAGACACACTTGGGTTCACTCTCAAACATTCAGAGGTGATTCAGTTCCCTCCCCAAGACTATCACCCATAGAAAAATAAACACAGACACACTTAGGTTTACTTTTAAACATTCAGAGGTTATTCAGTTCCCTCCCCGAGTGAGGGTCCGGTGATCAGACTTCCGTAGTCTCGATCCTAGTGTAACAGATGAGGGACTCAAATCCCTCCCGATCTTGGGTCTGGTCCCCGGGGCACTTACCGATCCGGCACCTTCTGATAGATCGTGTTCCGAAGCCCCCACTTCCCGGCTGGAGTCGTGGGCTGGAGTCCGGAGTCCCGAGCGGTCGGGGCCTGAGAAATCTCAGGGCGTGCACTTCCCCGGTCCCCAGCTGGGCCGCCGGGAGTCCATCCCACCCTGCCCAGTCGGCGGCAAATCGGCCTGAATGTATGTAAGGTCACTTCCCGGTCAGGGAACCAAATGTTACAGAAAAATGAAGCGACCAGACACTGAGGGGTTAGGAGCACGATCTTTATTTATGTGCACGGGCCCAGAGGAGACAAACTCCAAATTCTGAGCCCAGAACAATAGCCCCGCATTCCTTTTATGCTGGGCTAAGCAGGGGAGGGTATTGGGAGGCGTAGTATAGATTTGGCACGAAGGGGCTTACAGAAGTGGGAGAGAAACATTCACAGCATTAGTCAGGGCAGATAGCGTCTCAACACCTGCAGCACGGCAGATAACATTTCATTTCATCCTTGGTATCGGCCTTGGCTCACTCTACAGCTTAAACAGCCATTCCATTTATGATATAATAGTTCTAGGATATTAATATAGGTGGGAAGACTCACACAGGTTGAAATGCTGGGAATCAGTCACCAGGAAGTAAAACAGTGGAGACAGATAAGAAAGGAGCTACTGACGGAGCAAGTTCCTGGAGGAGAAGGGAGGAAAGGCTAACTCAGAGAATGGCCTTAGGAGAAAAGACACTTTGTGAATTTAGTGAGAGGAAAGGTGAAAAGTGAGGTAGTTCTTATTTATGATTTTCACTTTATTTAACACTTATGAGGAAAATCCACCTCTGATTATGAGCAGCACCCTGATTTCATAGGAGACTTGAGAGAAGAAAATTTGAAATAACTCCTGGGGAGAATCAAAGAGAAAGCTAAGAGGCTGTATAAGATTCCGAGTCTCCCGATTCAAAATAGAGCACTAAGAAATAAATGAATGTATTTACAATTTGGTTTGGTACCAAGCCAATTCAAACTTGCACTTTTATTTAATCTGTCCTATTTTAAAAGAAAAATTTGATAATAAACATTTTATTTATTACACTTGAAACCAATAATAGATATTTATATGCTTTTTTGCCCTCTCATGTCATCTAGGAAAAACATTAATTCCAAGGATTATATGCACATTGTTGACGTTCTAGATCTATGTACCATCAATAGAAAATATGAATTAAAGCTGGTGGAAGCTGCATAAACAGAAAAGATGGAATTCCTATCATATCTAGAAATTGGCCTAGCCCTTCAATTTATTTTATAATATACATGACTGTTCATTAAGTAAATGACATACTAACATTTTATGCTTTCGTACATGTGTAGAAACAGGTTTGTTTTATTAGCATACTTAAGGATTTATTAATATAGATAAAAGCATCCAGTTAACACAAATCTGTAATAATAAGCCAACACAGAATTTTGAGAGGATCCTTACTGGTTTCTTGATACACAGAGTTAGGATTATATTTAATTTCCATCACCCAGATCCACATCATAAATAAATGTCTAATTAGCTGTATGTCTGGAAAATATAAAAATGGTCTCCATCCATAAGGAGATACCACAGAACTCAGTATAATAGAAAAAATGAACATTCACAGTGAAAGGGGAAACTAACATGCATATAATGATAAACAATAAATTATTCAAAATTAAGCCCTCATTATTTTTGATGGAGTCACTAGTTCGTTGGTTGAATGTAATGATAACTGTAATAAACACACAATGAAGCTGATTCGTAATTGAAACGAGGAACTAAAATTGTGTTGTGTTAGCTTTGCAAATGCTGCAGAAAAAAATACCAAAATCTTCATTTTCTAAAGGGAGGTCTTATTCATATTCATATACCCAAATTTCTCCTCCAAGCTGCTCGTCTCCTGAGCCATGAGGCCGCACAACCCGAAGGTGCAGCTGTTCAACAGTCAAACACATTTGGAATCCCACTCTGCAGGCCATTACCTATGTGACCTTGGGGAAGCTACTTTTTCTCCATCTCCTCAAGTTTCCTTAACTGAAAAATGGAAATGTTATTACCTTGTAGCATTGTTGTATTAAGTAAATTAACATACACACACAAAAAGCATTTAGAACAGAACCTGGTACGAATTAAGATCTAAGTAAATATTTAAAATATTTTTATTATATCCGCATCTCAGCTAATGGCATCGTGTGTAGAGAGTTGCGCAAACTAGAAATCTGACAGTCAGCTTTAAATTCCACCCTGTCATCGCATATATGCCTGAAATAATTTGTGAACATATCCTTCAGTCTGCTCTTCAATGCTGCAGCTTTAGATTGTCTTCAGTCTTGAACCTGGACAACTTGGCTGAGTCTCTAACTCTAATCCCACTTGCCTTCACTCAGATCTGTTTCCATATCTCATTAAATATCTTCTCCTTTTCTCTCTCCTAAAACGTGCCCTCATCCAAACATTTCCAAGATAAGTCCAAATTTTTCATCATTTAGCGTCATTGCACTATGAAAGGTCACTGTTCTCTGAACCTGCTCTGCTATTTCACGCCTCACGGCTTTGTGCTCTTTTCCCTCCATCTTCTACTTGAGGTTCCTTTGTCTTTTCTACTTAACTTTGATCTCCTTCTTTTCCCACTGTGCATAGGTCACTTCTTTGACATTTGAGCACAGCTACTCTTTAATAACAACAAGAGTAGCCATAACAATAGCTAATGGAAGTGTATAATTATGGCGATTCACTATTACAGAGACAGGTGTGACCTTATTTACTTCTCAAAACAATCCCATTATGCAGGTGCAGTTATCAACCTCATGTAACAATGAGAAAACTGTGCAGAAGAGTTAGATACTTGTCCAAGGCCGCTTGGCTGGTGATATATGGAATACACTTTAAATTCATACAGAATGATTTGCGAGCCAAAGCTACTTAGAGTAGCCTCCCAAAAATAGTACCCAAAATATATGGCATTTTGCCATATATAATGCGCACCCACATTTTTGGCCCAAACTTTCAGGAAGAAGTCTTCTGTTTTAATTTTTTAATTCAATGTTTATATATTATATTTAGATACTTGGGTGGGGTTTTTTTGCATTAGAAAGGAATTTTAGCATTTATTTTTGAACATATTAAGTTACAAGAAATTTTACATAACAAATAATTACAGAACACAAGAACAGATACAAGGTACCAGAAATTTTAAAAAGAACTAAAAACATTTATACAGGTAATGAAATTACTACTACACATGTATAATGCACATCATATTTTTCCCTCAAAAATTTAGGCAAAAGTGTGCATGGTAAAATATGGTAGCACATTATATTATCGTAAAAATCTACATTTGTCTCTTCCAGAATACAGTGACTCCTTGATATTGGCACATCCGGTGTCTAATTCAGTACCAGTAACACAGAATGTACAATAATCAATAAAAGAACAACGAATAAATCCATGAATAAATAAGAACAAATGAAATGAATAGTTTCCAAAGGGTTGCCTTTCTTACATTGTGGATGTATAGTATATAAATAGCACTATTTTATTAATAGCTATGTTGAGGTATAATTGTTATAAAAAATCTGCACATATTGAATGCATACAATTTGATGGGTTTGAATATATGTATACACCTGTGAAACCACAATCAAGCTAATAACTTCAACCTCACAGGAGGAAAAGTACAAGGAAAACAAAATAAAAATTAAAGTTGCTGCTTCAGCTGAATTAATATTTTTCCAGGTCTATAAATTCACAAGTAAATCAGATCATAAAAGAGCTTGCCTTGATTTACCAGTTTTTCAAGTCCTGAAAGCACTAGCCTTAGTGCTAGTGCAGACGTCTAAGATAGCCTTTCCTCAAATTGGGCCGTTAGAAACCTACAAGTCTAATCTCTTTTCCAAGGTCGTTAGATGTAGTCACTGTAATTAAAAAATCAGTGTCAGCGAAATTGGTTTCATATCCCAAAGTCAAGAATATACTCATAAAACATATCTATCTACCTATCAATCATCTATCTATATTTTTGTTCTATCAGTTAGAGTATTGCTTTAGCAAAATTTCCAAATCGTGGAGACTGATCACAGTGGCCCCTTACAGCTGAGACACATGGTTTGGTTCCTGCCTAGATTTCTGGAATATATTTCTCCAAGGTCAATGAAACCAGCCACATTAGTCATTCTCCAAAAAGTTAGATTTAGTGTTGCAATATATATCTCTCTTTATTGAGCCTCTGACTTTCTAAATGTTTCCAAATTTTGTTTATATATGTTGTTGCTTTTTTCAGTAACTACAAATTGAAATTGAAATCACACCATGAGTTTTTATTAACTTTTATTTATTTACTTACTTTTGTTTTTATTTATTTTCTAACCTTATTCCTAGATAGGAAAGATGAAAAGTCTTCTATAGGTTTTATATTTTAGCCTGAGCTTAGGTGCTTTGTGTTTAGCTTCCTAATTTTCAAAAATATAGGTGTTTTTATTTACCCATTTCTTAATAACTTTCAATTTAATTGTATTCTATCAAAGAAATACATTCTGTGTAATATTAGTTTTTGAGTAAAATTTTGATATGAAAAATTTCATGAAATAATTTTCTATGAAACTTCAATTCTAAGAATGTCATAAGACAATAACAGAACTTACACAATGATTCAGCTGCAAGGACTTTCTATACATTGTTATTTATAAGTGCAAAAATTTTGAGGAAATATATTTTTCCATGAGTTATGAGAAAAAAGCAGAAAATAGATCACTCTGTACTTGTTAAATATCATGGTTCAAAGAAATTTAATGATATGGAAAGATGTTTTTAGATTAAATAAAAATAAAACATTATAAAACAGTAAATGTAGAATATTCTAGTTGTATATACACATACATGGAGGTGAATCTCAAAATATGATTGTTGTATGATAAGATGGAAATAATTTTTATTCATTATTCTTATCTATATTGCTAAAGCTTCTGTATCTCTTAACATTGAAAATAGTTTAAAAGATTTATATTAATATAAACTATACACAGAATGGAAAACTTAAAATCATGTTTGATTTGGTTTACCAGGCATATTTAGGACAAAGTTAATGCAAACAGGAACTTGTATTTGCCCTAAGGAGGGGCAGCTGAAAGTTTTGATTCAAAATACATCACAGTTTCTCATATATTTAAAACATAAAACACATTATATGTAAAATTTCTACTGCTACTGAAAATTCTTTCAAATGGTCGTGTATACCGAGCCTAGACTACCCAAACTGACTCGGCGCTTTGGGAGGCCAATGATGGTTTCATGCTGGAGTCCAAGAACCCCTGAGTTTCTCTTGTGTGCACCATAAAAATACTTCTGTAAACAAACAGGGAAAGCAATATTTTTAGACCCAATTATAATGACCTTTTATCAAACTTCTACATAAAATTAATTTTATGACTACAAATGTTGTCAAGTAGTTATCTGTATTTAGAGAGGCCCTGAATAAGTATGTACTATTTAATGTTATTTTGGTAAAGTAGTCAGTGTAATAAACAAAGAAATGAAAAAATATAAATATTAGGAAAAAAGATAAATATCATTATTGCAGATGTATCTGGAAAGCATATAAAAGTAAACTGAAAAACTCTTGGAACTTATAACAGAGTTCAGTAGATGGCTAGCTACGTATGTGATTAAAATAATCGTTAAAATAACTAGTAAGAAGCAAATATAATGCTAAAATCAGTTATTCCAGGACTCTCAATGAGTCTGTAAGTTATCTGATATTTTAAAATAAATTGATTTTCACTTAAAATAATAAGATTTGACTCTACTGTTGACAACTAAAGTCTTTCGCAAAGTTAAGAGAGCAATATTAGGTAGATAGATAGATAGTTGTAAAAGGATATTAATATAAATACACAAATATTAACAGTGGGTGTACTCTGGATCATGACATTGGGGGTGATTTTTCACCTCATTAAAAATATTAGTTCACCCAGAGATTTTCTCTAGTATGGCAATAATTAAATAGTAAATAGTACTTAAAGTATCAATAGAATAATCTCTGTGGCAAATAGCTATCTGTCCACCAACAAAACACACACCATGTATATATATATATCTGTTGCTTTTTCTGGGAACATAGCTAGGCTGCAGTTCTGAGCCTTCCTTGCAATTGGATGTGGGCACATGATTGTTTTAAGAAATGATCTATAAGGAGAAGTGATGTGCATCACTTCCAAGACTGGCCCATATAAACCTCTCATGAGCAATATTCCGTGTTTTTCACCCTTATTTCTGGCTGATGGTCATGCTTCTGGTGACCGTGGGATCCACATTATAAGATGACAGAATAGCCATCAGTCTTCCCTGGATGTCTGGCATAGTGAAAGGTCAGCTATCAACCTGAATCACAGCCTAGCTTTATTAGATGAGAAAGAAGAAGCTTTTTTTTTTAAGGGACTGAAATTTTGGTGTCCGTTTGGTTAGCTTACTCAGTATTTATACAGTCTCCACTTCTCCCATCATCAACTTTTCCTTCTAGCCAGCATCTTTTCTAATTAGGATTACTGGTAATGCTTCTGCAGGCTTTTATTTTCTTTTCCAAAAACTTTGTGCTTTTAATACCTGGATACATGTTTCTAAAGAGTCTCAGCTATCATGTAAACAACAGAAATTGTTCCAAGTTTATAGAGCAATGTTAGCACTTTCAGCTTCAAAGCTAATAAATTATTTTCATAGTTTTACTTTTATGTGGACATTCCTATTATTTAATGAAAGAAGACTGAATGCCTGTTTTTTATGGACATATTTTACTGAAATTTTGATTTTGAATTATTTCTCCATTTTTTTCTATTAGTATTTTTAAATTTTTCAGTATTAAGTGTGAATTACTTAGTAGTTTTTGTTGAAAAGGGGGGAAGGCTTGTTAAAGTAGATATTTATCCAACCATTCACTAACAATTTTTAATTATTTTAAACTAAAGTTCAGGTAGTGACAAACATTTCTGTCATTCCCAATCTGGTTTTAATTTCTGAAAAAGTCATATGCACAGGACCGTCACAGGTCCTGTGAAACAATGAAGAGACAACATGCATTCAGAGGGTGCTCTCCATTTCTAATTTCCACCTTCAGGTCTCTACATCTTCCAGAATGAGAACTGAAAAGCTGTTCGTTACTTCAAAACCTTCTACATACATAACCACTGAAGAAACCTTCCTGCCAAACTTTCAACTCTGATTTTCAAAAGTCCCTGGATCATTCATGGTTTGTCCAACTGTTCTGTCACCCGCTCTGTGAACAGTCCATGATTACTCAAACAGATATACTCAATACCTCCATTTACGCAACGTTATTTAACAATTCTATCTGTTGCTTTCCAGAACAAGTTTTGTCACAGATATCTTAATCTGTCCTGGGCTCCTTAAACTTCAAGGCCCTCGAGATCAGGAACAGTATCTCATTTGTCTTTATATTTTATATACCTTTTAGCACAATAGAATACATATAAATAATTTCATTGAATTAAATTGAGCAAATATCCAACTTCAGTCAATGTTTCTGCTTCTAACCTGCCACTGAAATCCTGTTTTCCTCACAATTCCAGGTAACAGGATCACTTCCTTCCAAGAGTAAGATATGGACACTGGTGGCAAGATTACTGGAGTTTTAGAAGAAATAAATGGAAAGTTGTTTCTGAAATCACTAATAGGAATACATTTAGAAAAAAGGAACTTAAACAGCAGCTTTGGTGACACAAAATCTGGAGTTTTTAGATTTAGCTATATATTGCTTCGTAGGATTAATAGGGGGCCTCACTAGTTTTTCAAACATTATGTCTTTGGAAAATATATTCCAAGCTTCAACCTCCTGGCTAGAACTGTTTCTTTTAGAATAAAATACATTTTAGTAACAAACTTATAAGAATAAAAATCAACTGACACTGTCAACAGCACAACCCACTATCAATCTTAGAAGTGTATTCTTTTCCATTCCCAGTTTAGTTGATACACTGAGCTATCTACAATGATAGATCTTTTTCAGAGTTTATGATCCATCTTGAGTAGGTTTTGTGGTGCTGTCAGGTATAAGAGGCATGGACACTCTGCAATATTTGTCACACCACAGAAAACTTCAGCTCAGGGGGGAAGTAGAGAAGTTTCCTTGTTCTCTGTGATCTCACTGAGTTGCAACGTTTCATGTTTCAAGAGCAATTATACCTGAAAAGGCAGGGCAACAGGAAAATCCAGAAATGGTATTTCAAAATCTGGACTTTCTTAGTCTATAATTTCCACCATAGGATTTATAAAGGAGAGAATACATTTTCAATACATTTTTAATACATCTTCAATACATTTTTTCAATACATTTTCAATATATTTGAAATATATTTTCAATTCATTTTTAAGACTTATCACTAACTTTTACTCCAACAGAAGAATTTCTCCATTGCACAAATCCAGGATGATTTTGTTTTCACAAATTGCAATTAATTGTGTTACATACAATATATATAATGAAATATTATTCATCCATAAAAAGGAATGAAGCTCTGATATATAATACAACATGGGTGAAATTTAAAAATTTATGCTGAATGAAATAGACCAGATGCAAAAGGGACAAATACTGTGTGATTCCACTTACATGAAATGTCTAGGACAAGTAATGTTACAGAAACAGAAAATAGGTTAGAGGTGACCGGAAGCTGTGGAGCGGAAAGAATGGGGGGTTACCATAGTTACTGTTTAATGATTACAGAGTTTCTATTTGAGTTGATGAAAAACTTGACAATAGTGATGATCATTGTACAATATTTTGGATGTGATTAATACTACTGACTTGTACACTTAAAAATGGTTAAAGTGGAAAATTTTAGGTTATATATTTTGTCACAAAAAAATTGCAATTCATGGGCAGTGACATGACCAAAAGAAAGCATAGCATTGAATTTTATGCCAGTGACAATCTTGATATTTTTAACTTAGATTAATCTTTTAGTATTGTTCAAGAATTGAGACTACATCAACTAGCCATATCATTAACATTGACTAGATTCTGAAGAAAAAAAAAGCTGTACATCTTGTGGAAATAAATAACTGTCTTTGGAATTTACACTATAACTTCAAAAGTCTATCTATCATCTATCTATCTATCATCTATCTATCTGTCTATCTATCTATCCATCTATCTATCTACCACTTTCATATTGAAATTAAGCCAACCGAGACACTAATCACTTCAGAAGAAAAGATATTTGTGGGTCTTAATAATACAAGGATAAAAAACACTAAGAAAATTCTGATGTTTGGAGAATAGAAGTTGAGAAGTATATGTATACATATGGAATACATGTGGAATCAGGAATCAATAGATATCATTTTAAGTAGGTTGACAAAATAAAATACCTTCCTTTTACTTTAGTGTAAAGGACTGCAAAGGTCCTTTGCAAGGCTTCCAGATGTTACTATTGCTGTGTAGGCAACTCTTCTGAACAGTGTTCCAAGTCTTCAGATGAAACCTTCCCTTGAATACCTGGCAGCTAATCTGATTACTTTTCCACCCCTTAGTAAATATTTGTAAGGCCTTTTTCACACCAGTCTTAGAAAAAGTTAGAAGAAGGTTGGGAGAGCCTCTTCCCTGGAGCAGTGTCCGCTGCAATTTCCTGTTGCCGCCTCGCTGTGCATGCCTGCGTCTCCAAAGAAAGATCAGAGCAAGAGGAACAGCATGGGAGCAGGTTTCCCACCCACTCCACCCCGCCACAGGGCACGGTGTTGACTGTTCCTAAAGCTTTTGTTGAATGAGGAAAAGATAAAAATGAATTTGGAATAGAGAGGGACAGAGACTTTTTCCCACTGCATTCTTCTGCTCCTTACACCCCCCAAAATAAGGTGACAACCATGGTGTAAAGGTGAGAAAAAGAAGCCTCAAAAGTGAGGCAACTGAACACAACAGGGAAGAAAAGCCTGCCTATAACTTGCTCCCACAGATGAAAGAAAAGTAAAACAAGGATTAAAATCCATCAGTGTTCCATTAGTTTCAGTCTTCCTCATCTTCTTCTCCTTCCTCCTCCTAATCATCTTCACTTTATTCACCTTTATCCTCATCCCCTTCTTCATCAATATCTTCCAAAACTCCTTCTTCATGATCATTTATCATCATCTTTATCTCCTTCCCTTTTTCATAGTACTGTAATGGATTTGGCCAAATATCATCTTCAGTGACTTCTCCTAACTCACCTGCACCTGCATCAGAACGGTCAGTAAACCAGGTAAAGAAGCTCTCTGATTCCTCATGGTGTCCCTTTCTGCTGGCTTTATTCTGCACTGGACTTGAGGGTTTCCTCAAATCCATTCCAGATTTCCATTTGATTTCAGTGGAATTTGAAGATGGGTCACCACTCTCATTCAGATAAAATTCTTTGGAGAGAACATTATGTTCTAAGTAAAGATTTTCATCAAAATAAAAATCTATTCTGTAATCTTATTTAATGTCTTCAAATTCTGTCACTTAAAATCTTTTCAAATAATGCAGTCCCTCTTCATCCTGTTCTCCAATTAGTGCAGTCACTTGTGGATGGTTGACAAATGCTGTTACCCCAAAATCTGGAACTTGGGACATCAATTCAGGCCTCATCTGAAAAAACGGTTGGCCAAGTTTATTATATTCCTATTCTACTTTCAAAATCTCCTCACTGGCTTGCTTGTTCCTTTAGTCTGTCTATTTCATTTTGCACTTCATCATATGTTCAGTTGGGTAGCTGGGTTTCTTTTACTGCAAGGAACAAAAGAATTTATATTTTCTATACCTAGAGAAGCAGGAAAAAAGTCTTTTATAAAGATGTCTTCTGAAAAATGTTAAGAAACCACTGGCAAATTTGACCAGGTTAAAGGTTATTAAATGGTTCGGCATGTTTCCTTGTCTCATTTCAACAGTTTTCTTTAAGCTATCTTTCCTTATTTCAAGCTTCCTTTTCTAGTCCATGCTTTCTCAAAAAAACTCAGCAAAAAGCAGAAAGGGTTTACTCCTTAGTTGAAATTGAACTCAAATAAATGAAATCTGCCAGTGCTTGGGTATTTTATGTGTTGAAATCATCCAAGCACCACCAACTATGCTTCTCAGAGGTATTTCTAAGTTCAGTAAGCTGATAAGACTCAATGACGCTGAAGTTGCATTCATTCATCCAAATCCAAATAGGTAGTGTAGAGGATATTAAACTTGCTGATACTTCCACCTTCCTTTGTAGAGCACTGTTTCAAACTTTTCCATTCTCCTCCAACATCCGCAAACATTTCCTCTCACCCTTCACTGCTGATCTCCACCTCCCAGCATTTATGCCTCCATATAAATGTTGCCTGGACCTAGTGACTTGTTTCTGACAATAGAATACAGAAAAAGTGGTAGGATGTCAGTTCAGAGATTAGGTTACAAATAGACCATTTAAGTACCTTCTTGCCGCTCTGTTCTTACTGTCCATTGAATCATTCACTTAGGAGGATGTAAGCTGCTGTGCTTTGAATAATGTTATTGAGAAGCACATGTGGCAAGAAACCAATGTCTGCAGCCATGTTAGAGATTCTGCACCACAGGATGAAGGACTCACAGAACTATGAAATATTAGCTGTTGTTTTATGCCTCTAAAACACAGAGTAATTTGTTATGCATCAATAGATAGCTAACACAGCAAGTGATGTCTCCACGTGTTTTTTTTTTAATTGGTGCAATTCAGATAACACTATCTCATCTTTCTATAAATCAACCTCCTACTCCTGTTCCACATTATTGTGTTCCCTCCTATTACAGTGGAAGAAACATGTCTAACCCTATCTGAGTTAAACTGTAATCTCTGCTGCCCTGAGCCCTGTTTAGGTGCATCTGCTCTGTTACTGGAGACTGCAGTGGGAAGACACCAGGGTGATTTACAGAGGGTGAGACACAGAAAGGATTGAGGGCTGCAACTCCACATAAGGTAGTCTTTAGCAACTGGTAAGGCAGTCTTTAGCAACTGGGAAGACAGAAATGTGAACAAAGTATTATGAGAACACAAGGAAAAGAGCCATTAGTTCTACTTTTAGGAGCTCAGTAATATTTAAGGAGATTCCATTTGAATTGGTCATTGTAATTGCTGCTACTTCACTACTACCTTTGACTTCAGTAGATTTGAGCTCTGCCTTTCTGGTCTGTCTTCTGTTCCCATATTTACACCTATGGCTATGTGTTCACCTTGAGAATGTCCTATGGAAAATGGCATCAGGACTCCCAATATTGTTTTTGGAAAGCTGAGATTTTATGAATCAGTTTTAAGGATACTACCAATGCTGGACTCAAATAAATATGTAAGTCTACATATATAATAAGAAACTATAGTAAGCAACAACCTATCCAAATTATATACAACAGCCCACTATCTTTTTGGGCACATATTACTATACTTTTTACAAATATTGGACTAGAAGTTCCTTTGTTATTTCTGAGTATATATTTGTACATACACATATGTTGTCATTGGTGAAAGAAATTACATCACTGCCCGTTTTTAGGTTAAGAACTACTTCCAAGAGTGAATAAGTGAACTATTAAAATTCATACATCAATTTACTAGGTAATATCAGACAAAAACTCAGACTTAAATGTTCTTGTGGGGGTGTAAAAGATGCACAAGATAATCAAACACACAGAATTAGTGTTTAAATACAGAGTTTTAAAAAGTTATCAGTAATAATTTCCTAGTCCCAAATAATTAATAATTTTGAAATGGAAAAAGCCTGTCAAGTGTCAAATAGTATAAAACATTAAAGTGACACTTCAGAGAAGGACAAAGAGAAATAAATAAATTCCTAAAAGTGACAGAGAGAAAAGAGAGATTGCTTAACGAAAGATTAGAATAGAAGGAAGGAAGATGGCGGCAATGTAGGTAGGAGCTGAGCCAACTTGCTCAGGCACCCAACTGGGACACCTAGCCGATCTTCCGAAGAACAGAGTGAATAGCCAACTGAACCTCAGCTTATATGAAGTTTGGAAGCCAAAGTGTGCAAAGGATGCTTAAAAATGGTCATTGAGATTTTGTAGGCCGACAGGAAGGTTCCCAGGCCTTGTGCTAGAGACCATGGCTGCCACGCGAGCATTGGAGGAGAGCTGGGTCAGTGATAACCACCCAGCTGCTCCCTCTCCTCCCAGAGCGGGGCAAGTCTCAGACCCACACCAGCAGAGACGTGGATGTGTAAAGTTACTGGGGGTGGGGGTGGGGATAAAAAGGCAGTGACACACTGTCGGTGGCCCGCACCAGCTGGAGCAGCAGCATTCGCCGGCTGGGACAGTACCAGATAAACTGGGGAGCTGGGTGACACCTGGAGCTGGGAGATGGGCCACGACTTGCTGTGATCTAGATAGACTCTGGGCTGGTCAGAGTTGGACCGTGTGGAAAGCCTGACATTTATTAGGAGCTTTAGTCAGCACACAAGAAAACTTTTCTCAGAAGTGGAACTTAGCCCCTGTGCAGCGTCCTGGCGCATGCAGAGACCTGGTGCACACAGCATGTGGCCAGCAAAGAGGGAGGAGGGTGGGTGCGATTTGCACCCACTCAGGGCACCCACGGATTGATCAAAGGAGGGCAGCAGGGACTCAGAGATGCAGCAGCACCCAGAGAGACGTTTTTCAATAAGGGAGCTGAGCCCACTTGCAGGCAACTTGTTCTTGCACAGTGGCCCAGGAGGAGGGTGGGCGTGATTTGCTCCCACTCAGTGCACCTCATGGACTGATCAAAGGGGTGCAAAACGAGGTAGATTATTGCTGTAGGCCTGGTGCAAACGCACAGAGTGGACAGTTGCAGGTTGCAGCACACTGAGGGAATGGGCTGGAAACTGGGCACCTGTAATTATTGTAGCTTAGACTGAGCCACAATCCCCGTGGAACCACAGGGAAGGAAAAAATCGGAGTCCATCCCCCTTCTACTTACAGGATATGGGGCAGACCTGCAAAACCAGCTTGGCAAGTTTGTCAGCAGAAGGTTTCCCCTCACCCCCACAAGTGTATAAGGCCTGGAGTTATGAGAAAACCAGAGTCAGATCCAGGAATAAGTCAGAAGAGCTGAGACAAATTTCACTTTGCTATCCTTCAGAAAGTGCATTTTTTAAAATTTCCCTTTTTTGCATTTATTTTTGTTTGGTTTGTTTTTTTTTTGTTCTCCCTTTCATATTGCATTTTAATTTTTCTTCTTTCACTTCACTCATATTCAAGTAACACATCACTCATGGTCTTTTACTTTTTAGTCTTTTTATTCAAATTATATATTTCTCATCCCCCTTATTATTATTTCAAATCCCACACAGCACCCTTTGCCGATCTTCCTCCATCTCCCTGAGCTTTATTACTGGTATGGTTACCTTTATTTTCTCTCACACTATGCCAAGTTTCTATCTCTTACACTCTCTACTTCTCCTCCACCGAACCTTGCATAAGCGCTCTTCTTTCTTAAGTCAGCTCACATTCTTTTCCCCTTCTAATAAGGGAATTACTTATTTTTCACCTTTTATAAACGAAGGCGAGTTGGGTGAAATATCATGGTTATTGCTGGACTTCTTCAAAGGAACTCCTATTTGTTCACTACTTGTTTGTACTTTAAATCCCATAAAACACTCTCCTGCTGTCTTACTATTTCACCTTCGCCTGCTCCTGTTCAGTAGAGTGATGAATTTATTTGTTTTCTCTCTCCCCCCTTTTTTTTCCTTTTTTTGCCTCTCTCAACTTGGGTTTCACTCCTTACTCTTATTAGTTTGCTTCCCCCATCCTCTCAAAAGAATTTTTCTTAACTGTAAACATCTCACATTCACTTTTCACTATTCTACAATATTCTTATTCCTGTTCCACCTTTATTAAACTTTATTCAGCTGTCACTGCTATTGACCCAGTGGTGGTTTTTCTGTACTTTTGCTCCCATTGGTTCAGTGCCTTTCCAATTTTACTTCAAACCTTACAGTATACTCTTCCCCCCTTTTTTTTTTATTTTTTAGATTTTATTTATTTTATTATTTTTTAGACAGAGGGGAAGGGAGGGAGAAAGAGAGGGAGAGATACATCAATGAGTGGTTGCCTCTCATGCACCCCCTACTGAGGACCTGGCCTGCAACCCAGGCAACGTGCCCTGACTGGGGAATCCAACTGGTGACCGTTTGGTTCACAGGTTGATGCTCAAATCACTGAGCTACACCAGTCAGGGCTCTTCCCTTTTCTTACTCCATTGTTCCCATCACCCTTTTGTGTTTTACTTGCATTGTAAATTTTGCTCTCTTCCTTTCTTCGCCCAGGTTCTATCCCACCTTTTATCAGTTCTCCTCCCTCTTACCACACAACAACATTTTCCCCTCTTTTAGTCATCTCATATTTCCTTTGTCATATTTTATAATATCTGCAATCCCTCTTCACCTTTATTAATCTTAGTTCAATTGCAGTTGAGATTGCTGATGTGGTTGGGGAGTTCTTTCTGCTGGCATAGATTTAGTTGTCTGGTAATACTGCTTTGTTAACCAACACCTATACAACAGCGTACAAGATAAGGTGGGATTTGTGAATACCACTAAACCCGCTGGAGGGGAGAACCCACCAACAGTTAAATCCCAAGTACAACAAGAGAGCCTACACAAATGGAATAAAGGGCAAACCTAGAGCATCCACACAAGGAGATCAAAGAGTCTGCAAAACTGAGTCCCATAGAACCCCTACCACAGATGTTTGCCCTATGAAGAGAGTTGGCAAAGCAGAGCATCTGGAATTGCAGAAACAAACAAAAAGAGTCACCTAAAATGGGAGATGAAGAAAGAACCCGCATTCAAAAGGAATGGAAGATTTCCCAATAAAAGAGCTAAATGGTTATAAGGATGCTCAAGGAGCTCACTGACAACTACAAGGAACTGAGTGGGAACTACAATAGCATGAAAAAGGAAATAGAAACTATAAACAAGAACCAGGAAGAAATGAAGTATACAATATCTGAAATAAAAAATACACTAAGAGGAACTACAAGTAGGCTGGGTGAAGCAGAGGACCGTATTAGTGAGCTGGAGGGCAAGGTAGAAAGAAACATTCCGGTAGAGCAGCTGCATGAAAAAAGACTAAAAAATTACAAAGACAGCTGAAGGGAGCTGCAAAATAACATGAAATGCAACAACATTCAATCATAGGAATACCCGAAGGAAAAGAAAAGGAGTAAGGGGTAGAAAACCTGTTTGAAAAAATAATGACAGAAAACTTCTCTAGCCTGGAGAAGGTAAAAGCCACACAAGTTCAGGAAGCACAGTGGGTCCCAATCAAGATGGAACCGAAGAGGCCTACCTGAAGACACATCATAATGAAAATGCCAAATTTCAAAGACGAAGAGAGAATCTTAAAGGTAGCAAGGGAGAAACAGGACATAACATTCAAGGGAGCTCTGATAAGGCTAACAGATGATTTCTCAACAGAAACACTACAACCATGAGGAAATGGCAAGATATATTCCAAGTGATGAAAAGCAAAGGTCTGCAACCAAGACTACTCTACCCAGCTAGGCTCTCCATTAAAATGGAAGGTGAAATAAGGAGTTTCCCAGACAAAAGATGGCTAAAAGAATACACCTGCACCAAATTAGCATTGTAATGTATGCAAAAGGGGCTGCTTTAAGAAGAAAAAGAAAAAAAGTGAGAGAGAGGATCACAGGTACAAAGGAGGAAAAATGAGTAAGTACCTATCAATAATAATCTTAAATTTAAATGGATTGAAAGCTTCAATCAAAAGACGTAGCATAATGGAATGAATAAGAAAACATGACCCTCACATATGCTGCCTACAAGAGACCCACCTCAGAACAAAAACCTACACAGGCTGAAAGTGAAGGGTTGGAAAAAAAATATTCCAAGGAAATGGACAGGAAAAAAAAAGCCAGGGTAGCAATACTTATATCAGATAAAACAGACTTCAAAACAAAGGCCATAAAAAGAGACACAGAAGGATACTTCATAATACTCAAGGGAAGAATCCATCAAGAAGACATAAACATTATAAACATCTATGTATCCAACACAGGAGCACCCAATATATAAGGAAAATCTTGGAGGACTTCCAGAAAGATATAGACAACAACACACTTATAGTAGGGGATTTTAACACCCTACTGTCAAACAAAATATCAGCAAGGATATTGTGGAAGTGAAGACACATTAGATCAAATGGACTTAACTGATACATATAGAATCTTTCATCCCAAAGAAGCAAAATACACATTCTTTTCAAATGCATATGGAACATTTTCAAAGGTAGACTACATGATAGGACACAAAACAAGCTTCAACAAATTCAAGAAAGCTGAAATAATAAGCATATTCTCAAACTACAAGGGCTTGAAACTAGAAACCAACCTCAAGGAAAAAACAGAAAAACATTCAAACTCATGGAGTCTGAATAGCATGCTATTAAACAATGAATGGTTTAATAATGAGATCAAAGAAGAAATAAAAAAGTTTCTGGAAACAAATGAAAATGAACACACGAGTTCAAAACCTATGGGACACAATGAAGGCAGTCCTGAGGGGGAAGTTCATACCAATACAGGCTTACCTAAAAAGATAGAGCATTTCAAATAAACAACCTAACTGTACATCTACAAGCACTGGAGAAACAACCAAAAACAAAACCCAGAGTGACCAGAAGGAAGGAAATAGTCAAGATCAGAGCCGAACTGAATGACAGAGAGACTAAATGAACAATTCAAAGGATCAATAAATCCAGGAGCTGATTCTTTGAAAAGATAGATAAAACTGACAAGCCTTTAAGTGGACTCATCAAGAAAAAAAGAGAGAGGACCCAAATAAATAAAATCAGAAACAACAGAGGAGAGGCCTGGCTGGTGTGGCTCAGTGGACTGAGTGCCAGCCTACAACCAAAGGGTCACTGGTTTGATTCCCAGTCAGGGCACATGCCTGGGTTGTGGGCCAGTTCCCCAGTTGGGGGTATAGGAGAGGGAACCACACATTGATGTTTATCTCTCTCTCTTTCTTCCTCTCTTCCTCTCTCTCTAAAAAATAAAATAAATAAAATCTTAAAAAAAAATGAAAGAGGAGAGATTACAACTGATACCACAGAGATACAAAGGATTATAAGAAATTACTATAAACAACTATATACCACAAAATTTGAAAATCTGCAAGAAATGGACAAATTTCTAGAAAAATATAATCTTCCAAAACTGAATGAAGAAGAAGCAGAAAGCCTGAACAGACCGTAATAGCTAGTGAAATAGAAGCAGTAATCAAAAAACTCCTGGTACACAAAAGCCCTGGACCAGACAGTTTCACAGGAGAATTTTATGAAACATTTAAGGAAGAGCTAACCCCCATCCTTCTCAGACTATTCCAAAAAACCAAGAAGAGGGAAGATTCCCAAACTCTTTTTATGAAGTGAGTATCATCCTAATCCCAAAACCAGATAAAGACACAACACAGAAAGAAAACTATAGGCCAATATTGCTGATGAACATAGAAGCTAAAGTCCTCAACAAAATATTGGCAAACTGCAATGCAGCAATACATTAAAAAGATCATACGCCATGATCAAGTGGGATTCATGCCAGAGATGCAAAGATAGTATAATATAGGCAAATCGATAAATACATCACATTAACAAAAGGAAAGACAAAAATCACATGATCATATCAGTAGATAAGAAAAAAGCATTTGATAAAATATAGCACCAATTTATGAGAAAGGCACTCAGCAAAGTGGGAGTAGAGGAAGCCTACCTCAACATAACAAAGGCTGTATGAGAAACCCACAGCTGACATCATACTCATGGGCAAAAAAAAAGCTTTCCCACTAAGATCAGGAACAAGACAAGGGTGTCCACTTTTACCACTTCTATTTAACATAGTATTGGAAGTCCTAGCCACAGTGATCAGAAAGGAAAAAGAAGTAAAGGGTATCCAAACTGGAAATGAGGAAGTAAAACTGTCATTGTTTGCTGACGACATGATAGTGTACATAAAAAGCCCTATAGACTCCACCAAAAAACTGCTTGACCTAGTAAGTGAATTTGGCAAAGCAGTGGGATACAAAGTCAATATTCAGAGATCAAAGGCATTTTTGTACACCAACAATGAAATATCAGAAACAGAAATCACGGAAAATAATCCCATTTGCTATAGCAACAAGAAACATAAAGTACTTTGGAATAAACCTAACTAAGGAAATAAAAGATCTGTACTCAGAAAACTACACAACACATAAGGAAATTAAGGGAGATACAAATAAATGGAAGCATATACCATGTTCATGGATTGGAAGAACTGACATCATCAAAATGCCCATACTACTCAAAGCAATTTATATTCAATGCAATCCCTATTAAATTACCAATGACATATTTCACAGATATAGAACAAACATTCAAAAAATTATATGGAACCATAAACAATCCCAAATAGCCACAGCAATTTTGAGAAAGAAGAACAAAGTCTGAGGGATCACAATATCTGATATAAAACTGTATCACAAGGCCACTGTAATCAAAACAGTCTGGTACTGGCATAAGAACAGACACATAGATCAATGGAACAGAATAGAGAGCCTAGAAATAAACCCATGTCTCTATGGTCAGTTAATATTTGACAAAGGGGGCAGAAGCATAAAGTGGAGTAAAAATAGCCTCTTCAACAAATGGTGTTCCGAGATCTGGAGAGCTACATGCAAAAAAATGACACTTGACCACCAAGTTACACCATACACAAAAATAAACTCAAGGTGGATAAAAGACTTAAATATAAGTCATTACACCATAAAAGTCCTAGAGGAGAACACAGGCAGGAAAATCTCAAATAGTCCACACAGCAATATTTTCACCTATATGTCCCCTACAGCAAGGGACATAAAGGAAAGAATATACAAATGGGGCTTCATCAAAATGAAAAGCCTCTGCAGAGCTACAGAAAACATCAGCAAAATTAAAAGGGAGCCAGATGTATAGGAAAATGTACTTGTCAACGATACCTCAGACAAGGGTTTGATCGCCAAAATAGATAAAGAACTCACACAATTCTACTCCAGGAAGACAATCCAATTTCAAAAATGGGCAAGGACCTCAAAAGGCACTTCTCCAAGAAGGACATACAGAGGGCCCAGAGACATGTGAAAGGATGCTCAGCATCACTAGCCGTCAGAGAGATGCAAATTAAAACCACAATAAGATACCAGTTCACACGGGTCAGAATGGCCATCATAAACAAATCAACAAACAAGTGCTGGCAAGGTTGTGCAGAAAAGGGAACACTAGTACACAGTTGGTAGAAATGCAGACTGGTGTAGCCACTGTGGAAAACAGCATGGAATTTCCTCAAAAGACTAAAAATGGAACTGCCTTTTGACCTGGCAATTCCACTGCTAAGATTATACCCTAAGAATCCCGAAATACCAATTCGAAAGAACTTATGTACCCCAATATTCCCAACAGCACAATTTACAATAGCCAAGAATTGGAAACAACCTAAGTGCCCAGTAGTAAATGAGTGGATCAAAAAACTGTGGTACATTTACACAATGGAATACTTTGCAGCAGAAAGAAAGAAGGAGCTCCTACCCTTCGCAACAGTATGGATGGAACTGGGGGGCATTATGCTAAGTGAAATAAACCAGGTGGTGAAAGACAAATACCGTATGATCTCTCCTAAAAGTGGAACCTAATCAACAAAACAAACAAGTAAGCAAAATGTAAGCAGAGACATTAAGAAAAAGAACAAACTAACAGTAACCAGAGGGGAGGGGGAAAGGGTATAATGGGGCACAAAAGGGGAAGGGTTGTCAAGGAACATGCATAAAGGACAAATATAAAGGGGGTTAGGATTGAGGGTGGGAGGTAGGGTAAGTGAGGCAGGGGAGAGTGGTGGGGGAAAAAATGGAGATAGCTGTACTTGAACAACAATGAAAAAAAAAGAAAGATTAAAATAACATTTAGACTTCCTAGCAGCAATACTGTGAAGAAGAAATCATTAGGTCAACGTCATTAGCATTTTGACAAAATGTAGCAGTAAAACTATAAGTTATAGTAATTTCTTTTTCCATAATTCAAGAGCAAAGATAAAATAAATATACTTTTGTATATATAAAAGGCTAATTAAATGTATATATATTTTATATTATACAATAATATAGTATATACTATGTAATACACAGATTAAATATAAATACATAATATATGAACTATATATAAACTATATAACTATTACAGTTATATGTTGTTATTATATATAATATATACAGCTATTATATATAATTTCAATAAAAATTGAAAATAAGTAATGAATAAAGGGTACTTAAATTTAATAAATAATCATGATAATGATTAAGTAACCATTAGAACTAACATCCAAGACAGAATAACATGATGGAGTATGATGCACCAAGAAGTGAGATGGATTAACATGGGATATAGAAGTAGTTAAGAGGGTTGTATGTTCTTCTCTTTTTAAAGAGGACAATATTGCCATTGATCAATTTTTATGTTTGATATGACAATTAAATATGATATTGATGTCAAAAATTTGAAGATAACTATGAGAATGAAAATGAGTACAGTAATGAAAGAAATATAAAATAAAAATGAAAATAAATGTCAAAATAATGAAAATGAAACAAGTCAAGTAATTTAACAAGGAAAAAACAGGAAAAATAAATAAGCATAATAAAGAGCAATAAGAAAATATGATGGTGCAAAGATAATATATTTTATGAGAGTAAAGTTATATTTATCTACAAAAAAATGAATCTATATCTTAGCAAAGGTATTCTAAACATGTTATCTGTAAAACAAAAATTCAGAAAATTTGATATGCGTTGATACAGTAATATATACTGGCCCTTAGTTGGTAAAAACAAAGCTTGTAACAATCTTAATATTTTAAAAAGTAGTATCCAATGGTAGAAAAAGCCATAAAAAGACATGGAAGAATCTTAAATGCACATTGCTAAGTGAAAGAAGCCAATCTGAAAAAGCTGCTTACTATATGATTCAACTGTAGGACATTCTGGAAAAGGCAAAGCTATGGAGAAAAAGGTTGCGAGGGGTTAAATTAAGGTAGAGGGCAAAATGAAGAGGTGGAGCACAGAGAATTTTTAGGACAGTGAAACTATTCTGTATATGATCCTAATGGCGGACATATAACATTATGCATTGTCAAAACCCATAGAACGTACAACACCAAAGTAAACCCTAATGTGAACTACAGCCTTAGGGTGATAATGATGTGCCTCTATAGGTTCATCAGTTGGAACAAATATACCACTGTCGTGCAGAATGTAGATGGTGGGTGGGGTTGCATGTAGAGGGAGGACAGGGGGATATCTGGGAAGTCTCTGTACTTTCTCTATTTTGCTGTGAACTTAAAGCTGCTCTAAAAACTAAAGCCTATTTAAAGAGAAAGAGAGAATGAGAACTCATATATTACTATTATAATCTGAAATTATTTTTAAGTGGATAGTTTGCAGTACAGTCTGAATTTGCAAATTGATTTTAATGCTTTGCAGGATTTTAATAATAATACAAAGAGAACAGAGGACCTGAAAAATAATAATGAAAACCCCGAGGAGAAGGAACAAAAAATGAGAACACAGCATTAATAAACTAACACAAGAAGTTATTTTATTAAAGAAAATGAAAATAAGATTTATATTATTATCACAGCATAGCCATTTTTTAATATCTTATGAAAACTGATAAACACAACAGATAACATTTATGAAGGACTAACTATATTCCAGGCACTCTTTCTAATGATTTTATAAGCAATGAATCTTTAAACCATTCCAAAAACATACCATAAAGTGGGTACTGATATATTATTGCTATTTTACAGATGAGGGAAGTGATAAAGTATGTTGATAGGTTTTCTAATATAGAAAGATGTTTATGTTCTTTGAAAAACCACACTTGATGAAAATACCATGTTTTTTAATATGCTGCTAGGGTTTTTTGTCAATATTTTAACTAGGTTTTTTCATTGATGATCCTAAGTGAGACTGGTCTAAAAAAAGAGCATATAAAATTTAATCTTAAACATGTTTATTTGTTGTCTGTACACGTGGACTCTTGTAAATTAAATGTATAAAGACTTTTACTAATAGTGGGCTTCATGTTATCTTCTTGTATATATTATAATTTCTGATAGAGTTATCTTGGTGCTATACTATTTGGTACATATTCATAATTGTTTTGTAAGAATAGGAAGGTGACTATTACTGTAATTCTAAATACCCTTCATCTTAACGTGTTTTTTATTTGTATGACACCTTGTCTCTGATTAAGTTTCAATTACTGCTTATTCTTTATGTGCATCTGCCTGGTTTATTTTTGTATATACTTTTGTTTTTCAAACATTCTGAGTTTTCTTGTGGATATAAAACATAAAATTCTATTTTGTTTTGTGATCCAATCTAAAAATTTGTATTTTTAATAGAAAATGACAATCTTATTCACACTTATTGATATGAATATGTTTACTCTTGTTTCTACCATATTCTTTTATGTTTTTGTTTTTAACTTTGTAAAATTCCTTCACCCTGTGCTTTTTCAAATTTATAAAGATTTTTGTTTTATTCTTTGTTACTATCATAATTATTCCTTTATACATTAGTTTTATTTCTTTTTATATTGAATTGATTAGTTTGCTAAAATACATAGTGATAAAAAGTAGTTTCTCATCCTTTCTGTGTTACTATTTTACTACATAATTATTGCATAGCATCTTGTTATAGTTTACCTCTGTATTGTCAAGTATGTTAGACTACTTATTTGTTCCTTTATTTAATTTTTTAAAATATTAACCATTATATAATCAATGATTTTACAACTTACCTTCTTTAGCCCTTCTCAGCCAAATTTTGTTTAGATATATAACTTTTGGATATTCAGGGTCTATGAGATTTATATCTAATTATTTTGCCATAATTCTCATAACCTCACATTTCAGTTCTACAATATATATTCAATGTTTACAATCAGTCCTTGATCCAATATACTTCTTCCTTTTATTTTTTAGAAAGCTAAATTCCATTTTCTATTCTGGTGATTTCCTGAAGATGGGTTCTTGAGAATAATATTCCATTAGTTCTTGCATGTTCAAAACTGTTTACACTTTGTAAACTTGAAAGAATTTTTGGCTAAACAGAAAAAAAAAAAGGCTTCAAGCCAAGATGGAGGCTTAGGTAGTTACACTTTGCTTCCTCACACAACCAAATAAAAGATAACAACAAATTTAAAAATAAAAAACAACCAGAACTGCCATATAATCAAACTGTATGGAAGCTGACAACCAAGGAGTTAAAGAAACATTCATCCAGACTGGTGGAAGGGGTGGAGATGGGCAGACAGGGGAGAGAGGATGTGAGGAAAGATATGGATAAACCAGGAGGAACAACTGGGGAGCAAGACAGACCATGCAACCCAGGTTCCAAAAAATTGTGGGAGTTGTGGCAGCAGGAGAAACTCCCAGCATCACAGAAGAGTCTGTTGGAGGGGACCACAGGGTCCTAGAACATACAGAAGCCCATCCACTCAGGAATCAGCACCATAAGGGCACAATTCGCATGTGGGCAGTGGGAAGAATGACTGAAAGTGGAGAGAGAGCTGAGCATGCTCCCCCTCTGACCCCTCCCCCACATAAAGGCCCACAAAGCAGAAATGTGGGTTGCCCGGCCCTAATAAATACCTAAGGTTCTACCGCTTACAACATAGCAGGTGCACTGAGACAAAGAAGTATGGCCCAAATGAAAGAATAGATCAAAACTCCAGTAACAAAACTAAGCAACGAGGAGACAGCCAACCAATCAGATGCAGAGAGAGTTCAAAGCACTGGTAATCATGATGCTCACAGAAATGATTGAGTATGGCTGCAAAATAAAGGAAGACGTGAAGTCTATACAAAGTGAAATAAAAAATATACAGGGAACCAATAACTGGGATTCGAATCAATAATTTGAACAAAAGGAAGAAATAAACATTCAACCAAAAGAGAATGAAGAAACAAGAACTCGAAAATACAAGGAGAGATTGAAGAACCTCTGGGACAACTTTAAACATTCCAACATCCAAATCATAGGAGTGTCAGAAAGAGAAGAGGAAGAACAAGAAATTGAAAACTTATTTGAAAAAACAATGAAAGAAAACTTCCCCAATCTGGTGAAGGAAACAGACATACAAGTCCAGGAATCACATAAGTCCCAAAGAAGTTGAACCCAAAGAGGAACACACCAAGACACATCATAATTAAATTACCCAAGATTAAAGATAAGGAGAAAATCTCAAAAGCAGCAAGAGAAAGGAGACAGTTATCTACAACGGAGTTCCCGTAAGACTATCAGCTGAATTCTCAAAAGAAATCTTACAGGTAAGACAGGGCTGGAAAGAAGTGTTCAAAATCATGAAAAGCAATGACCTACATCCAAGATTACTCTATCCAGCAAAGCTATCATTTAGAATAGAAAGGCAAATGAAGTGCTTCCCAGATACCTACATCCAAGATTACTCTATCCAGCAAAGCTATCATTTAGAATAGAAAGGCAAATGAAGTGCTTCCCAGATAAGGCCAAGTTAAATGAGTTCATCATCACCAAGTCCTAATTATATGAAGTGTTAAAGGGACTTATTTAAGAAAAAGAAGAAGACCAAAACTATGAACAGTAAAATGACAATAAACTTACAACTATTAACAACTTAACCTAAAAACAAAAACAAACTTAGCAAACAACTAGAACAGAAACAGAATCAGAGAAATGGAGATCACATGGAGAATCATCAGCAGGAAGGGAGAGGGGGGTGAACAGGAGAAAAGTTACAGAGAATAGAAAGCATAATTGGCAGGTACAAAATAGATAGGTGGAGATCAAGAATAGAATAGGGAATGGAGAAGCTGAAGAATTTATATGTAAGACCAATGGACATGAACTAAGGGTCGGGGGAATGCTGGATGGGAGGGGGTGCAGGGCAGAGTGGGATAAAGGGAAGAAAAAAATGGGACAACTGCAATGGCATAATCCATGAAATATACTAAAAAAATCCCCACTATCTGCAGACAAAGACTAAAAGAAAGGCAACAAGAACAAAAATAACATTATGAATCACTCTATTTTCTTTACTATCATTTGGGCTTTCCTCAGATATTAACTGATTATTCTGCAACGAATATTGTATTAAAGAATTCTGAGGCCAATCTCAGTATTTTCCTTTTTAGTTTACTGATTATTTTTGCCTGCATACCTGCAAACTTCGTTATTATATTTAAATTTTACTCACTGTATTAGGATACATCTTTGTGCTGATGATTAATAGAACATATCTTGGTGTTGATTCTGTGGCAATTTTCTCTAGAAATTATTATGTCCTTTAAAAATTAAATTTCAAGTCTTTCATTCCAAGAATGTTTCTTTTTCAATATTAAATATTATGTTTAAATACCTATTCTTTTCCATTATTTTTCTTCTTTAGGTTCTCTAATTATGTATGTTAAATTAACTTTGCCTTTTTTCTCCACCTTTTATGTTCTCTCTAACCCTGTTTATCTCTTTACTTCCATTTTGTTTGCCAGCCTTTCTCATTTCTGCCCTCTTTTCCTTACCATGTTTACATCAGTGTGAATTTTACCTAGTAATTCTTCTATATTTATTCTTAATTTAGAATGGTTTTAATTTTTCCTCCACTTCTTTCTTGAGTTTTGCGGCTTTGGGTCATCAGCTCCTCTTCTTTTATCAAGCACTCCCAAGTTCTTGCATTTGTGCTTTGCAGTTCTCATTCATAGAAGCAATTACTTCATTGTGTCCTTATGAAAATTCACAGCAGAATGTTAGGACAAATTTTTCAGCTTCTCCTTGGCAACACTGTTATGGCATGAGTCCTTTAACAATTGGTACATTTTGCTGCTCTTCTGTCTTTTCCTATGTTATTTTTGTATTAATAATGTGGTTGTTCATTTTTTTTGTTGTTACTCATAATTAACCAAGGTAGATTTTTCTCATCTTGGTTCCTGGGGGGAAGAGAAGGGAAAAGAGCCATCCAGAGTTTACAAAGTTTTGGTCATCTCTGCTACCACAGTGATGGACTGCTTTTTGCAATCATCACTCCTCTGCTTAATCTTTATGTAAAGCCCACCATTACTTCCAACAGGATATATCCAAGAGGGCTTTTGTCACCAGCTCGCCTCACTTCATTTCCCATACTGATTGCTGAAAATAAGATGTATATGATTTGCACATCAAGATGAGCAATTCAGTTGCAGGAATCATGATTTTCTTGGGTTTTGTGAGATTAGCGACAACTGAATCGTCTTTACTTACCAGGTTTCATCCTTTCCTCCTTTTGCTGCTACAACCCAGTTTCAGTTCCTGAATTGTTGTAACCAAGGGAAAGAGCCTTTACATTTCACAGTGAAACTCTCACTTTCAAGAATTATATTTATATTAAAGCTTTCTAAGATTATATACCATTGGGGCACACTCTCTGTAATTCTCCTTTTTCTTCTGTGACTTCTGGTGATCTCAGCAGTTTTGGCATCTTGTACACACATTTTGAAAATGCGGGTTATATATCTCCTGATTTTACTAAGAATAGATTTTGCAGGGTTTATTTATTTTTTAAAAATTCTCCTTGTTGGTTGGCGTACGCTTCAGGAGAAAGAGAAAGTTGCTAATTTTTGTGATCACCTTCAATCTGGATTCTGTTCATATATTCAGCCGTACTAATTGTATGTATTATATACTCCATACATAAATTTTCAGAAGTCTCTACAACCTCAAAGACATTTATTACTTTCTATTTTCCCCACTGATACAAGCAGATGTTAATTTTTAAAAGTGGAGGCTCATCAAAATTTTCACTGGTCTAAAAAAATTCCATTGTTTCCTTTTAGAAAAACTGCTCTTTTCCCTAAATCCTCTTTCTCTTCTTTTCTTTAAGAAGTCATATAAGAACTGGCTATAAGCATAGGCTAATAATCTGTATTCTTTTTCTCATAATCTTGTTAATGCCTTTAATTTAATAATTTCTTTGGGCTTCAAATTTATCACCTTCATCATCATAACATCTTTCCTAGTGATAAAGCACTTACGGGCTCATTAAATTCTAAGCTTCACAAGGGCACATTTACCAATTTCACTGTGTGAAATTCTGAACCTAACATAGCACCTGCCCCCCAAAGGATGGTTATTAAATGTATTCAATAAATAGAGGAATATTTCTTTTGTTAACCATTCTCTGGTACCTGTGCAATATTTGTTTAAAAATAGGGTTTCAATCTTTCTGATTTCAGAAAATTTCAATGTGAGAACTTGTTTTCAACTAATTCAAGGGGTCAGTGTTTATAATGAAGCTTTTTATTTTATTTGGCTTCCCATGTTGTAATGCTTAACACAGTATGACATCAATAAAGATGTAGAGGAAAGAATATGAAAGGGAGAAAAGGCTATGGTACAGGTGACAGAAAAGTTTTCTCCCAGCCTGAGACTCTAAATTGAAATCCAATTCCTCTAGCAGGAAAGCTATAATGCCCTTCCATCTTTAACACCCCACTGATTTTTGTCTCTAGTGGGCCATGTGGTTGGGGAGTAGGAGTTAGAACTCATCTTTCTGTACTCTAAATGTCAGCATTTCTCTTGGCTTTAAGGCATTTTAGTTAGCATTTTTTCTCTACCTTTTTACAGCCATAAAATTATACTATGCAAATATTGCTATTACAGTTTCAAAATCAAACATAGGAGGAAAATAGCACAAATTTTCAAAGGCCAATCACCTTAGCAAAGGAGAAATGAGGAATGTCCTAAACAGGGATGAGAAAATGAAGGTTTAATTATTGGTAACCACTCAGGAGCCACCAGTATTAGGAAAAAAAAATTTACTGCTCCCATCTACAAATACAGTCACAGCTGAGAAGACTTAGTCAAATGAGCTGTAGGTCTTCACCAACCATTTTCTCCCCATGGTCTTCTGTGAAAGAATAGCATATGGTGAATTTGCATGGTGCAATGTTGAACATCTGGAGACAGGAACCCATACCTTTTAAAGCTGAGTTGTCTTAGAAGAGTTTGGTATCCCCTTAATGAGGAGGTGCTTCTCCCATTCAGATTATCAGGTAGATGTGAAACCAAGTATTTTCCACAGGAACGATTCTAGCAGGTGTACTCCACAGGAAAGATTCTAGCAAGTTGAAAATACAGAGATCATCGAGTGATACTTTATCACCAATAATTTTGATCTCATGTGAATGTATATGGGAAGAGCCGGAGGCGTTTCATCAATATTTCGGTATGCTTTATTGCATTAAAAATGTTTCCCCACACTGCACCATTCTCAATAGTGCACCTACTTTAATGTAAGTACATTTGTTATATAAGACATACTTAGTTAAAATAAAATGACTAATTTATTTATTTTAAAGGTTAAGATCCTTTTGATTTTTAAAAAATGACTCAAGTAATAGAAAGACTACTAAAATAAAACACACACACACACACACACACAAAATCAGAAACTCCCTCCAGGGTCCTCACAGGGAGTAATTTGATCACTTCATGTTACAGTGATTTGAGGAGAGTTTACTACTCCCCACCCCCAATCATATCTTTTACACAAATAACCTATTTGCTCCTTGCCTACCTCAACAACCACGTGGAGATTTTGAGACAAAAATGTTTCAGGGAAGTCAGTCAATGGTTTTCATATTTACTGAAAGTGTGGATTCACCCCTACTCTATCTTGTGAGTGTATAAGCGCTAAATACAGTATCTATTTTTATGGGAGGCTCTGTAGTTTGCCAATAAACAGGACTGATTCATAGTCTAATAGAGCCAAGAAAATCTACAATAGGAAAGCGAGGACAACCCTGGAAGAACTGGCGTGAAAACAAAAAGCTCTGCAATAATAACACTGAGAAATATTTGATTAAATTTGTTAAATCCTGTCCTGGTTTTCTAGGATGTTGGGGAAAAGGAAGAGGAGAACCAGGAGAAGGTAACGGACTACCGCTGAGCCATGGTCCTAGGCAATCGGGCCATAGAATTCTCTCATATTCTCTGTGTCTCTCTCTCTCTCTCTCTGTCCTCTCTCTCTCTGTCCTCTCTCTCCTCTTCTCTCTCTCTCTCTCCTCTTCTCTCTCTCTCTCTCTCTCTCTCGTTTGTTTTTTACCTCGTTAGATGGTCAATCGGGCGACAAACACCGTCACCTCTACCCAGGCAACAGCTCCAAGGGGCAGGCGATGATGGCCTACATTGAGCTCCCTGCCAGCGCCTTCTGAAGAGCGTCCAGGGAAGCTGACAACAATAGGGGGGCGACACAGATGTCACAAATGCACAGTCATGATTATTATCTGACCAGAAAGCGGAGAGGAGAGCCAGGGCCCGCAGATCCCTGCTTGGGAGCCGCCGCAATGGAGCGGTCGGCTCTATGAGCGCGCACAGGTGCCTCAGGCTGGTGGCGCCAAGCGCTGTAGGGGCCGCCTCCTGGGCTCAACAACCGTACCAGCGCTCAGAAGCCCCGGCTGCTGCCGAGCCTGGGTAACCCCCCCAAGCCTGAGCCTGGAGAGGAAGAGCCCCTGGAAAGGGCGCGAAGGGGGAAGAAGGGGAGGGGAGGTGGGGGAGGGGAAGGCACCCATGTCATCTTGAATTTCTCCTTCCCGAGCTCTTCTGGTGGGAACCTTTGAAGGGTTCCTGCGCACCTCCCTCTGCGCCTCCCTCCCACCTTCCCTTCCTCCCTCCTCTTCACTCTAGGTGATCATCTCTCCTCCCCAGTCTCCCTCCCTCCCAGCCGCGTGCCTCCTCCCCTCCCCCTCGCCTCCCTCCCCCTCTGGCGGCAGCAGCAGTAGCCGCTTTAGCGGAGCCGGAGATGGGCAGAGAGCGCGCGGCGCGCAGCAGCTCGGGATCCACCGCCCTCCCAGCCCGCAGCTCCCTGCGCCCCCACCGCCGCTCTCGCCAGCTTCTTGTCCCCCGGCTCCAGTCGCGCGCCTAGGACAGCGCCGCGCCGCCCGGCCCTGCTTGCCGCCTGCGCCGCGCAGCCCTTGTGCGCGTCCGGATGGCGCTTTTCTCCCAGGACCGGTGAGTATCCTGGAGGGCTCAGGGGGGCGGGCGCCAAGGCTAAGCGCGGAGTCAACATCTTTGCTTTAGGAGGTACCTGACACACGTGCTGTGATTCCTCAACCTTTAGGCAGGGGTTCTTGGGAGGGCGCTGCTCCATAGTCCCTGAGGGGCTGTTTGATTTCAACTCCACCTGCTGGCAACCTGAACCCCTCTCCCTCCCGGGCAGCTCCGGGTCTCGCCTCACTTCCAGCTCCCAAACTAGCAGCAGCGGTGGATGGTCCCGACCCTTCCTCCTGTTACCTCAAACAGGGTCCTCTCTGTCCTAACCGCGCGCCCCCCCACCCGCCGTTTCCCCCTTCTGATTTCCCGCTTCTGCCAGCCAGCAAACGCCCCCATCCGCTACTCTTTACCCGGTCTCGCACTGACAAAGCCTTCTTCCCGAAGTCCGCCCCTGACCCACCTTCCTTCCTTTTCCAAAGCCTGGTTCTTGAGCCCCCACTGTCCCGCCGTATTCCTTCGCAGAGCAAATGGTCCTCCCAGTGAATTCTGACCTCAATCCCTCGACACCAAGGTGCCTCTCCAGCTTTTCTGACAGTCTCCTCAGGAAATTGACACACACACGCGGTGATCGTGGCTTGTGTACAGTTACTTTGTGTGCTGCTCAGCACCTGGGCTGTTTAGGGTATAATAAAGCACGAGACAAGACAAAAATAAACCTTTTGCGACTAAACTTTTTGTTATTGTTGTTTTAAAGAGCACAGCCATTTACATCAGTCGGATTCGTTGTGTTCATTTAGAGGCTTCTTGGCTAGTAACAAGGAACTCCCCTATTTACCTGTTCTTCCGGTAATCGGTCTTAGGTCCAGGTTGAGAACCATCCACCTGACTGACTGGGTGATGAATCTCCATGAGCAGCAACACTATCAAAAGCTCAGCAACTCTTAAGAAGCTTTCTTGAAAGAGAATAGAGTAGCACCGATCTCACCCTTTGAAATATTTGAATTTGCAATAAGCCAAAGCCCTTATTTTTCTTCAGGTTTAGTGGCTAACAGAAGCATACATTAGGATCAGAAAACGTCCTAAAAAGCTCCTGCACTATCTGGGTGCTTGGTTGTGTAGTATCTTAGCATCCAGTCTTTCTGTAGAAGTTTTCTTCTGGCAGTAGTCCTTTCTTTTGAAACCATGTTTAACATTTTAGTATTTCTAATTGGCTTGAGAGAAAGAAGGGAGTTGTGTTCAGTGAATGAATATGAGCAAGGGAGATGAAGGGATGAGTGAGCACAGGAAGAGATCATTTAAATGCTAAAATTTGTACTCCTGATTCCCCATATATGGAAACCTTAAAAATAAAACTATCCCCATGAAACTTATGATTTAGTTTTTTAAAGAAGTGATAAGATTATATTAATTTCAGCACATTTTACTCTATAGAACCCTTGGCCATAGGGTTTATGTTCTAAGCAACACAGATAACTGTATTCAGAAATATATGTCAGAAACTTTAAAAGGTGCCCCATTTGGGTATGTAGTGTGTGAATATAAATTTCCTGGTAATAGTATTATTTTTATTTTTAAAAATTTTAAGGAAATGGGGATTAAATTGTCATTTTTGCTCTCTCAGATGATGAAGAGGTATGTACGCTTCCTTACCTTAAGTGAGCAAACCTCTGCCTATACAAGAAATAGAGAGGGAAAGTTGAGCAATTAACTAGAGAATTTGTCTAGTAAGGATTGCCTTAAATCTTGCCTTCTCCAATGTCAAGATTTTTAAAAAAATTTGTTTTAACTCAAACCGTATTCGCACCTTTCTTTCTCTTTTCTTGTGTAGACACAGGCAGAAATGCAGTGAGCAAGTCACTGACAAGGATGGTTTTGTAAATGTGAAGAACTGCGTCCGAAGTCAGGAGGGGCTATAAGTAGTGACTTTATTGTTGGTTTTCTACATGCAGAAATTTTTACTGGTGAAATTTTATGCTTGAGTAAGAAGAATATTCAAAGCCAAGTATTTAACCCTACAATTACTACAGATAGTCACATTGGTCATATCAGGTGGTTGGATAATAGGTAAATTAGGAGCTGAATCAAAAGATCATTTAATTTTTTTCTCTAAATGCTTTTATCCTCTGGACAATAGTGGAGCGTTTACTGTATATGTAATAAAATCCAGTGATAATGAATATGTATTAGAAAGGATACACCCCGATTAAACAAAAGGGAAAGCAAGGATCAATGCTGACTTCGATCAGTTATTACCCATAATTGTGTAAATGATGAGTTCAAGACAATATATGCTCACATAATTATAATGAATGACAGATTCTAAACAATGTCAGAAATGTCTCATTTCATTTGTAAGGATGTGTGTGTAGATACGTGTAATGTTAAATAGTCTCAGAATTGTCTACCAGAATGTAAATAATTAATCTTCCACAAATTATGGCAGTAATTTTTGTTAAGAACTCTTGGTGAGCTAGAACTCAAGATCTGCCTCACTTTAATGTCCTTGTCATTATCAAGGGTCTGCAAAGGAGCTAAATATAATACTTGGAAGGAACAAGGCTTACCAATATTTGAATGGCATATCTTTGACTATCAAGTTGTAGCTTATAATGTTCATAACTATATGCCATCTAGAGGATGGGATAGGTCTGAATTAAATGTTTACAGTGGTAAAGAGTAATTATTTTTTAGTCTTACTCATTTTATTTGACTTAACTGATAAATACAAAAGAACATTTGTGAAACCATTGGCAATATGGTAAACTTTAAAGCACTTATTATATTTCTTGATATGGTAAACTTTAAAGCATTTATTTAAACTTCACTCACTTATGATAATTCTTGGAACAGGAATATATACATCTTTCACCAATAAATGCTAATGCTTTAAATTTACAATTACCCCGTTTGTGGAAACTTGAAAATCATTCTAATTAAATGAAAAAATCCTTTCTTTTATTCTTACAATTTAAAATATATTCAAAATAACATTTTTATAGCAGCCAAAACCTTTAACCAAAAATTCAGAACTGTAGTCTCATAAGTTTAACAAAATGGCCACATTTTAATTTAATTATCTTGATTATTAACACTGGAAAAAATATATAGTGGCTCCTAAAACAAGGCGGACATAGCAACTGGCATAGTTTTTCCTTCTGGGCACTCATAGCTTCTTCCTTGACTATGATTTTTATTTCACCTGTTCAAACACACACAACTGCTTCAGTGTTAAGGAAAGTTTAAATGGTCTTTGGGCATTTAATATTGGTAATGCTTTCTAAGATTTAAGAACTCCAACAGTGAGAATCAGAAGATGACCTTGTAAAGAGTAATTTAAAATTGTGGAAATGATATAGATTATTTCACCAACAGGCTGCTATTAGTTGAATGTTTCATGTGAAATCATTTTTTGGCTTGTGCGTGGTGAAGGAGGTGGGCTGAGGAAGGGAAATCAAGCAAGAGAGAAATAGAAAGAATAAAAACCTATGAATACTCGCTTAAATTCTTTATTCTTGTAAAAGTAACTAAGTACAAGTTCCATTATTTTGGTGTTTGGGATCACAGCTGTTTTCCAACTTGAATTTTAAGAAATGTCTCCTTATTTGCAGCAATAAAAATACAATTTTAAAAATAAAGTAACACATGCATTTTATTCAGTAAAACCCAGGGTTTGCAGGCAAACTATTTTATGTAAACTAATTGAATTAAATAAAATTCTACACAAATTTAAGAACAAAATCTTGAAAGAAGAAAAACACACAAACTCACGTACACCTGAAATTACAATATTCGATAAAGAGCCAAGTGGTTTATTGTCTTATGAAGGCAAGAAGATTCAGTGGAGGGATCACCAATATTTTCATAGCTTAATGTATCTCTCTCATATTTTCCTGTTACATTTGTTGGTGCATTATTCAATTTTTATTGATTATTGTATTTTTATTTACCAATTTAGAAGACTTTGTATTTTTAAAATGCTTCAAGTTTTATGACTGAAATAATCTGCAAATTGTACTTGTAAATGTTGTATTATTACATAAATGTTTATACATGGCTTTGTTTTCTATCTTTATTCTATAATAGAAGGAATATTACAAAAAACATTCTCAAAGAGCAGATAAACAAAATGAATATTTTAAAACTAGCATGATGATTCAACCAAAGTTTTACAACAGTGCTATCACTCTCTTAAGATCAAATCTCATGTATAATTAAAATTCCCACAGGAAAGAAGCATTTAGATTCTATGATTTTACATGGGGTGATGTGAAAATCATTTTTATTTCTTTAGGAAAGAAGCATTTAGATTCTATGATTTTTACATGGAGTGATGTGAAAATCATTTTCATTTCTTCAGTTGCAAATTAAATCCTTTGCATTCTTAATAGGAGAAATCACAGAATTTAGGCATTGATTAGAAGATATAGAGTCCATTCCATTTCCTTCATTTTACTAATAATTTACTCAAGATTCTTTTTTTAAATTAAATTTAATTTTTTTACTTTAAAAAAAATTGTTCTATTACAGTTGCCCCCATTTTCACCCCCATTGCTCTCCCTTGACCCATCCAACCCCTGCTCCCAAAGACAATCCTCACCCCATTGTCCTTGACCATGGGTCCTTTGTATATATTCCTTGACTTGACCCTTCCCCTTCTTTCCACCATTATCTCCCTCCCATCTCCCCTCTGGTCTCTGTCAGTTTGTTCCATATTTCCATGCCTGTGGTTCTATTTTGTTAATTAGTTTATTTTCATTATATTCCACTTATAGGTGAGATCATATGGTATTTGTCTTTCACTGCCTGGCTTATTTCATTTAGCATAATGCTCTCCAGTTTCATCCATGATGTCATCAAGGGTAGGAGCACCTTCTTTCCTTCTGCTGAGTAGTATTCCATTGTGTAAATGTACCACAGTGTTTTGATCCACTCATTTACTGATGGGCACTTAGGCTATTTCCAGGACTTGGCTATTGTAAATAACGCCGCTGTGAACGTAGGGGTGCATAGTTCCTTTTGAATTGGTGTTTCAGGATTCTTAGGGTATAATCCTAGTAGTGGAATCGCTGGATCAAAACGCAGCTCCATTTTTAGTTTTCTGAGGAAATCCCGTACTGTTTTCTACAGTGTCTGCACTGGGTTCTTGAGCAGTTAATAGAAACAGAATTAGAATCCAGGTCTTCTGACGACGTGCTGTGTGTCTTTGTATAAAATAAGTATCAGTTTTATGACTTATTTATTTTGAGAAGGTAATAAGGGAGAGATCAATTTCAGTATCAAAGAAAATTGAAAATGAAATAAATTAAAATCTGCCTTCCTGAGGGGATGCTTAGTCCTTTAACCTTCATAGTTGAAAGTAATCTTTTTATGCTCACTCTTACTCACTTTCAGGTTAAAGCTTGGGGAATATTTTACAAATTTAACTGTCATGAGTTCACCTTAAATATTTTTGCTTAGTTTTTATGATATATTCTTCATTTACATGGTATCTGTTTCTTTCATAGTAACTGTATGCCATGGACTCTTCCATTTTAATTTTTAATAGACAGTTGATTAAAAAAATAGTCCTACAAACAGATTTTGGCTTCTGTAAACAAAACAGTGAAAGTAAACATATTTTCTTATAGTTTCATGCCCATATATATTTAATCTTTTTGTCACCAAAAAAAAGTTTGTCTATCCATGGTTCATGTAGGGTTTTTTGTTTTTTGGTTTTTTTTGTCACCATACCCTGTGAATAGATCAGGTTGTCAGGGAAGTTAAATTTGTTTCACAAATTTCCAAGTCCACAATTAAAAATCCTGGCACTTTCAGCATTCTGTTCCCTGATGGCTAGGCAGATCAGTGAAAGTGAATGACTAAATCATTGGGGAACCTCATCATTAATGGGTAAATAATAAACTTTCAAATGTATTCTTGGTGATGGGGGCTCCTCAGTGTCATCTCTCATTAAAAAGAGTAACATGATAATATAGATTGATATCTGTATGGAAGATCACTACATTGTTTTTTAAGTGTGTCTTAAACACAACTTAAGTTGATGGAAGTTAGGGTGTTCTTTGATCGCAGACAGCTGTGTGACTACTTCAAAAGTGGAAGGGGAAACCTTGTCTTAGGAAATGACTTTCTTTAAATCAGTTAAGATGCAGACTTAACTGAAAGGAGAAATACACCTCTAAGGCTCCCATAACTTAATTTCTTTGGAGGGTAATTCAGTTTCCACTTATTGAGGGCATCCTACCTGGCAAGATCAGAAGTGGTGACTACAGACACCAAGATGAATATGATACAGTTCCGACTTCAAGCAGCTTACAGTCTAACTGCAGAGACAGATCTAAGAACAAACAGAAAGGAGTGATGGGACACCAGCTGGCATTAATCTAGGGCAGCCACCATCTTACTGAACGAGGGCGTCCAGAGAGAAATAGAAAAGACTACAACTTATTCTTAGTATGCCTTGCCAAAATGGTATGGCATGACTAAGTTTTGGCACAGAAATTATCTACTTCTTTAAAATAGGATATGTTTACATTGCTTTCCATATTAATTTTACCTGAGAATTTTTTTGACAAAACAGGAATCTATTATTATGAACTAATATAGAATGCCCCACACTAATGAAACCGATAATTATTCAGTTGTTATAGGCCACAGGGTCATTTTTAAAGGAAATATAACTTATTTTGCACTCTTAAAATAAGTTTGAAATATCAAGTTTGTCTTTGAAGAAACCTAAATCTTTATGGTACTTTCCGACATTCAGAGATAATGTACAGAAGAAGGAGTTGGTGGAGGCAGCAAGTGATATTTGTGTTATCTATTCAACGATTAAAAGTTTATAAACTGCTTTAACTAAGTATATTTCAATTTAAGCAGGTAATTTGTAATCACTGTATCCCACTTACTCTGATAACAAGTATTTACTGAATGTGTGTGATACCAAGGGACATAGGGTTGTTCATGATATTGATGGCTTCACTGCCTTGACCTATAGGAGACAACCTTTTCAGTAGCCCTCCCCTGCTGACTTACAAGACCCAGGGTCTGGAATAACTGATTTATTATTTTAGACTTCTAAGTTAGGCAAGAATAATTGGTTCTGTCCTTGTTTTGGAGGGGCCACCTGAGGGCAGTCAGTCTAATTCGTCCTGTTTGTCCACATCAACAGCCTGGTGGCATTTGTCTGTCCCACTAAATGGCAAGCAATGGTTACAGAAACGGGAGTGGGAAAGACAGGCAGAGATGTTGATAGGTATTTCACATGGGAAATGCGGAAGCTGGGCGCGTCCTCTGCTATTTCTGATAACATTGCTTGCTTAGATTAAGGGGAATATAGATCAAATCATAGTCAGAGCTGTCTGGCGGGGAACAGCAGATTCAATGGAGAGTTAAATTTAGGACCCTTGTGACAGTTTTTGGGGGAGACATTCTTTTCATGTAAAACTGAGATGCCCCAAGAGCCAAGCAAGAGCTTGAATCTATTTCCACTTGAGAAGTGAGTCTGTAAGACCCTTCCTCACACATTGTTAGTCATCAAGTCTGAGTTGACCCATCCCAAAATGAAATTGGTAGGCCAGACAGCCATAAAACTTCCATGGGTAAGGAATTTTGACAAGAGCTCAGTAGCAAGCTAATAATTGTTTCTCAAAAGATATGTGCCTGGTAGGGGCATACCCTCTGTGTTGGGGAGGTGACCAGGCCATAACCCCAAAGGAAAGCTAGCAGGAAAGGCTGTCTCCCGTTTCCAGAGTTTAGTCATAGAGGCTTCTATCTGACAGGTCTATTCAGGATGTGGGTCCCCAGATGTAGAGAACATGCCACAGCTCACCGGACAGCTTCAAACAGTGTTTATTGGTTTGGGCCTCAGTCAAAGGATGCTAATTTTTGGATTAGCTAAAATGAAGGTGTAAGTAGAATATCCAAGGAAGGCACATATTGTCTTTGGTACCCACAGATTCCTGTAAGGTGCTGGGCAATTTTTTGCTGTTGTTAGTTGGAGCTGAATAGACAGCAGTTTTTCTTTGACTGCAAGAGGAATTGAATGCTGCAAATCTGCCCATATAGTCCCAAGAAAATTTATTTGACAAGCAAAGTCCTGACTTGTCAGGGTTTATCAGCTCCCCCTGGCCAGTGGAAGCCTAATAACACAACAGTCAAACATGGCTAATGGAAGCTTCTGACTGTGTTATCAACAGTATATCATGATTGAATTAAAACTGTACAATAGAGGGTACAGTCGCTTATGTTACCCACCTGCCTGATGGCAAATTGCAGAGGAATTTAGCTACCCCTGGAGATAAGGTGTAGTAATTTGGGGAATTACTATACATGTATATTGGTGGTGATGGAATGTGATTTGGTGTTTATCCTCAGGAGTCAGTGAGACAGAAAGTAAGGCATTGACACCACCTTAGATAGAATAGCAAATGTTAGTCTGGCAAGGGATTCAGTTACATCAGCTGTTGGTGATAATCCGTTCTAAGCTTCCAGTCCTCGGTCTTTTTCACCGGTCGTACTGGGCTGTTGTATTAAAATACTGCATCTCTTGCTGCCTATGTTTTCAAGTCTGTAATCAGGGCTGTGGTTTCCTTTTCTCCTCTCAGGATTTTATGCTGTTTCTGTTGGACCATCTGGGAAGAAAACGGGGAGACTAGAAAGTGATTTACATGCTCCATTAGCGTTTCCCTCTGTGTGGCCTTCCCAATTATGATGATCTTCTCAGGCACTTAATGGGTGATGAAATATAGGCATGTAACACATTAGTTCCCACTATACAATCGTATGTGGAAACAACAAACATAATACATTAAATTGGCTCAAAGTTGTCCATCCACAAGATTATGTTACTTTGCTTTCCCACTGTGAATTCTACCTAAACCCTATTAACTGAATCTGGGTTCTGTAAATCCAGGTAAGAGAACAACTTGGGCATCTACATTCAACACAGTCACAGAAGTTTGACTCCTTCTCCTCCCTGAAATTCTCCAGCATACTTATGTGGGTGCCTAGGCCCTTTGATCCCTGGTGGACATAAGGAAACCTCTGTCTCTAATCATGTTTCCCTTTAAATTATAGGTCAAGGTTAAGGGGCAGAGAAGAATCAGAGCAAGGAAAGAGAGAGGCTTTATATGTACTTTCATTTTCAAGTAATGTGCTGATGGCTCATGGAATAACCAAATGAACTTTGGTTACAAAGTTCGGGGGACAAGGCCCTCATGGCTGATACTGCCTGTGTCAGCCTTGGGAGTCCCTCGATCAAAACCATAACCACATTGGGTTTTTTGTTTGTTTGTTTGTTTTTTGTTTTTTTGCTAGGGCCATGGGATTTGTGACCTTTGACCGAATCAATCTTGGCTCACACAGTGGCAATCTTCTTTAAATCATTTGCCTTAATTTTGGCCATTGCTGTCCCATTCTCTAGATAACATCTTTAAAGTTCCCAATAGTTTCAGCATCAGGGCTGGGGGAGTTTTCTTGCACATTGGTGGTGACCTTAAGAGTTCATCTAGGTTTCTGTGGGTCTCTTTCTCATTCTTCAGTCAGCCAGCTTCATCGGAATTCTAAACTCAATGCCGGGCAGTTCGGAGCTCAGATATTAGCCAAGGCCTCACCTGTGGTTTCCCACACGAGGTTTTCTATCTCAGGAAAATTTCCCCAACACAGCCAGTGCTCTTTTATAGCAGCCAGAATATACTATAAAACCTTAGCGTTTTTACTATCACTTCCAAATGGGTCTAAGTTTGGCATGATGGAATGAAGGAAAGGTTTGGCTGTAAGTAAACCTTTCAGTTGCCATTATTCCTTAACATACGATATATTCCATGCCTCTCTCCCATGTGAACCGGTCGAAATTTTAATGGTCCACTTGGTTTATGGTCATGGATTCCTCCTTTTACACTCGATGTATGTGCACATCTCTCTACCTGTTGTCTGAAATGGGGAGCAAGCTTCCACCTACCCAACATTAATCTTGGTAAGATCAGTACTGAAGATCAGACGCTGGCCATCAGATAGGCAAGGAATTCGTTCCACCTAGAAGAGAATTAGCAACAGAACAACATTTTGGTATTGTATTTTATCTATTTGTTACTTAGCCTGCAGTGACCTCCTCAATTTCTCCTAATTAACAAGCAAAAATGTGGAGGCTTATGTATTTATTGCCTAATTGACTATATAATTTATTACTGGTTCTCATAGACTTCCCTCAAATTCCATTAATGAACCGGTGTGGCCCTCATTCTTCCTTTTCCAGAAAGTCATGTTTCCGTCAGCATCCTATCTTTAACAATAACATTATCAAAAACTGTGAAGGGTCTGAGATGTTACTTTGCTTTTAAGCTGACATGAAAGCCTGCCACAGATTCGTGGATGCTGGCAGAGGATATTAGACTCCTGGATTACAGATGAAAGACAATTTATTATTCACAGCAATAACAGTAGCAAGAATATCAACATTTTGCACTGCTTCCCCATTTCCACAGGCATTACAGAGCAGACCAGATTATACCTAAACATTGTAAGAAAGGGATCCTGGGTTTAAGGAATGATAATCTTTTATAATGGATGGTACACCTGCTTCCCCTTGCTTTGCAAGGAGATGCTATTTCTTTCTTCCAAGGCTGTTTGCTTTACAAATATCTTTTAAAAACAGTTTAGAACAAAAGTAGCCAATTCTTCTGTTATGATATGTGCAGAAATGTGAGAGACCCCTGGGAAATTGTTTTTCAACAATGACAAAGTACTTCAATAAATGTTTGTTTTTGTAGGCTTCTTATCTATGGTATGATATACGTTCATCCGTGCTACTTCCTAATGATGGAATGTTTTAAACATGCGAGAACTGAGATTGATGAATCTCTCACTAAAACAGAAGCCAAGAAAGAAACTTCTAAAGCAAATCTATTGTTTTTAATGTACATCATTAGACTTCTAATTAGTTACTTCTGAGTATATAGGTTATAGCGAAGATTAAAGAATCGAGAGTTTTTATGTCAGGAAGTTAAAATTTGAGCCTAAACCACAGGATATAAGAAATGTCTGTTTTGTGAAATTATAGCAGACTGTAAATAAAAATCATTAAACAAAAATGGGATGGAAATATGCACCTTTCCCTTGTTCTTAATACTCGTCTTTGTCTAATACTTCACAATTAGAAGCATACCTGAACTTATCCAAATATTCAAAGAAAAAAAGGTCCGTTGCCATTTTATTTTGCTTATTTGTAGACTGTTTCTTCAATAAAGAGCATCGCTGTCATTTTCTCTAATAGGCACCTCCTATACCCCAAGCAGGGACACATGCCCTTTCTCTGTCTTTGTGTAATGTGCAAGCTTTATCTGTACCATGTTATGACCTTAAAATATCACGTTGGCTTGATATATTTGTATGTATTTCCCCTACTGGATTGCTCTGAAACTGGTTGCTTATTAATATTCCTACTCCTAGGGCCTTGCTCCCTAACTACTACACGAAGAGTATTCAATAAATATTTGCAGATATGAACTGAAGATAATAGTGTTCATTAACGTTGAACTTACTATGAGATATTTTAGAAAACAGTGTCACACAATGAATAGCTGAATGGAAGATATGTAAAATACCTGAGCTGGAATAACCTTTAAGAGTTCTCAAAGATCTCTGTTTAGTTATAGCCATGTGAATATCCAAATTCTGATGCTCCTTCTTAGTTTTGTGACACCCTGAAACATTTAAAATTTTGTCACATTTATAGTGAAACCTCAGAAATTTATATAGCTTACATACTTTTAGAAATTGAGGGGTGGGTCATAAAATTAAATGCTAGGCTTTGTTTAACCATCGAAGCCTGGGAGTCACATACTTATTTAGATTATCTAGGATGGACTTCTCTTCTAACCCTAGGTTAGAAGTTTCTAAGCCTCTGACTCTCTCCTTTATCAAAGAGGTAGATTGAAGATAAGCATACTTCTCTTTTACCTTTTACTGTTATGCACAGATGTTATTCATTTGTCATCTGTTTTTTTTCTTTTCCTCTAATGTTCAAATAATTGCTGCTCACGAAGCCTGTCTTTGCAGCTCAGTCACCACCGTGCCCTGATCGTTATTGCGTTAGAGCCAGCGCTGCCAACCCTAAGAGTGGTACACTTCTACCCTTCCTTTTTGTTCTCTGATTTTCCAGTTTCTTCTGCCTTCTACTGCTTACTTGTGTTCTAAAAACAACAGCAATATAAACGACAGGTCTTTCTCTAAGGGAAAGCTCCCTTTCTTTCTATGCGGTGAACTTGAAGGGGCAGATGAAACGATGGGTTCTCTGGCGCTTGTTCTGTGTGTGTCTGCTGGTTGTCCATGGGCTGGCTGCATCCGCAATTCGAGGGCTATGTTTTTCTGGTTTCATTCCGGAGACATTTTGGAAATTCAAGAATCCTAAATACTTGAATTTTAACAAACTGAATTTTTAAATAATTTTTCATAGTAGACAGATCTCTGGTAACCATTTTGTCCCTACATTGCCTTGTTATGCTAGTAGCAACATTAACAAATGAATACTTTAAAATTGATAAAATATATGTGTAATTTAAGAGAATAAAAAGGTTGGAATGAATCAGACATTAGACAAATAAGGTTTTATGGCAAGACTGGAAAGTCAGAAAATGACTGGTTTCTTCGGTGCACTACAGTGGCAAGCTTGCATGACAAAGGAAAAGATGATGATGTTGGACAATAACGTAAAGGGAAAATGGGTCAAAGCAGCAAGCTGTAGACCAATAAAGGCAAATATTTACCGGTGTCAGCAGTTTTCAACTGGTATACTGCAAGAATTTTTGAAACATACAATATCTGACTATTTAGTCAGGCGCATTGACCTTTTCCCCTTAGATTGTCAAATAAAAAATTGACAACAGCCAACAAAGCAACAGCCATCCAGTATGAATGAATCAGAATTATACCTATTTTTGTCAGATTGGCAAAAAATATATTTTTAGTGTGCTGCAGAATGTTGGTAATAAGTTTATGTGTGCCATGAGATGGAAACGGTTGAAAAGCACTGACCTATGTCGTAATAGGGCTCCCTGGGAACACGGCATTATTTTTATAGAAGAAAAGCATAGATCTCTGATTAGATATAACTGGGTTAATATGCCCATCTGACTATGTACTAGCTGAAAGGCCGAAGTAAAATATCTTTAAGACCCTTTCTCCCATTATGTAAAGATTTTGCATGATCTTTGCAAATATGGAATTAGATAATATGTAGAAATCTCTAAAACACTGGCACTGTAAATTCTCATTTAATAAATATGTTTTCTCCATACTTAATAATTAGGAAGGACGTAATCATTTCATTTTGTAGCAATGAAATGAGTGTATTTTTCCAGTTACATATTTAGCAAGTGACATTCACTCTTTGGTTCCAACTGAGAAAATTTTGGACTTTTCAGAATGTTAAATAGCAATGCAGGAAGTAGCATATAATGAGCACAAAAGAACTAATAGGAATCATACTTTCCATGATAAAATCAAGCATACACATAGAAAATAAATTTCGTTCCTCAATTATTATTAGGTTAGTGTGGCGAAGCATTTTCCCCCAATCATTAAAACTCACAAACAGAAGAATTCTTATTTTACCTAGGATGAACAAAGCTGGAAAAAATGTATATATCCCACCCTAACATTAAGAAAAAGCTAGGTGAATTATGAAATTATATTTTTTATTGAACCCATTAGAAAACTGAATTCCTAGGTCAAAAGATATCCAGAATTGCTAACCCATGGGTAAATGCCGTGGATCTAGGTAGAGAAACGGGTCAAGGGCATGTTGTCATATGTGGCAGGGAATAAAAGACACCTGGCTACTGTACGATGGCTAAAAAAGAAATCAGCTAATATTTTAACAAATTACTAAAGGCTGACTGTGGGCTAAAATGAGAGCATAGACTCTCTGTAACCCCTGATACACCCACCAATGCTTTTATATGGACCTCCATCAGGTGCTTATGAAAAATACTGGAAGCGGAGTGAGAGACAAAAGGGAGCTTCCCTCAATAATGTAGGTGCAGAGTAAAGGATTGGCCACCGCTATAGGTAAAGCACAGAATCCCACTCTCCTGATCTCCCAGTGCCCCTTCTAAGCACAAGAATTCCAAACCCTATAGAAATTTAAAGTCTTTGGTACTCTGAAGCTCTACTTCTAACTGGATTGATTCAGTACCACAAACTTAATGGCCGTTCAGTAGACAGGCATGTCCTATTTCCAGCCATAAATAATTTACACAAGTCTCAATTGTTTTATACTTAATTTTTGACATTTGGCAAAAAACGACAAGCTATACAAGACTGAGGGAAAAAGCAATCCATTGTTAAGAGTCAAAACAATGGAGAAAACCAAACTCAGATGACCCAGGGTTGGAATGATCAGACAGGGACTTTAATATAACTATTATAAATATGTTAAAGGACCCAATGGAAGAGGTGAGCAGCATGCATAAACAGATGGAGAATTTCAACGGAAAAATAGAAACTACAGGAAAGATTCAAATGAAGATACTAGAAATAAAAGGAAACGTTATAACAGATTCCTTCAATGTGCTTATTAGGAGGCTCAGTATCTCTGAGAAAAGAATCTGTGAACTTAAAGACAGGTCATTAGATTTAGATATTTACCAAACTGTAAAAAAAATAAGATAAAAAGAATAAAAGGAAGACAAAGAGAAAAAATCAGAACATCCAGAAGTTCTGTGGCAGTATCACATAGTCTATTACATGTAATTGGAATTCTAGAAGAAGAGAGAGTAAACAAAGCAGAAGAAATATTTGAATAGACAGGAGAAACTTTCTTACAAAACAGGAACTGAGCTAGTTATTTTTCTGAGTGTTTTTATTTATTTTTCATATTTTTTTTCTCATCATTTATCCCCCTTATTCTGAGTATTTTTAAAATAATGAAAGTCATCAAATTACATATCCAAAAAGTCAAGAACTCCAAGCAAGGTAACTAAACAAAGTACATGCGCACGCGTAGGTCCAACTCTACCTTTCATATCAAAACTGCAGAAAATCAGAGCAGCAAAAAATCTACCACAAGATACATGAAAAATGTTCTTCACGTGATCGGAATAAAATACCAGGAAGAAACATGGATCTACATATAGGCATAAAGAACCCCCATAATGGTATAAATAAAGGTAAATATAGAAGATTTTTTAAAAGTTTTAATTGCTTTAAAAGGTAATTAATAGGCTAAAACAACAACAGTGACAGTATACTGGGGTTTTATAACATGTAAAAGTAAAATGCATGTCAATGGTACCTCATAAGTATAGTAATGATGTTTTCACTTATTTTTAATTCCTTGGCATTTGAGCATTTGTACGTATGGTAGTAGACACATAAACTAGTTTCTGCAAATAACATTCCAAAATCTTGATAAACATTATTTCATTTGATCTTCATTAAAAGCCTTTCACTGGAACAAACTTTTTAGGGTGTTAAGTAGATAAGAATATAGTAGTTCTGAGAGATTGCATGACTTGTTGGAGGGAGAATGTGCTGGAGCCATGACCAGAAACCATACACAGAGGTAGCTAACCTGCATGCAGAATTAGGGTGACTGTCCCCCAAGAATATAACAGTATAGCAACTTAGACTATTAAAAGATTATCTGTCCCCACCAACTGCATACTACTTTTCTAACAGATGGTGCGTCCTTAGATGGTACTCCAGAAAATTTGTATCATAATAACTTGTAAGAAAGCATAGCTCTGACTCCAGTATATCTAAGGATTAGTTACATGAATTAACATTTCTGGGGAAAGTGAATATTGCGCTAGGGTAGTTGGTCCAAAACTTAACTACCCGTTGCAAAGCCTGCCATGTAAATGGGTGAAGCGGCCTGCGGTGAGACCCTGGGTCATGGTGGGAGGTGGAGTAATGGAAGTGATGGGTTTCATCAAGACAAAGGTGCTACTCAAAGTCAGTTTTGCAGGCCCAGGTTTGTTTGCAAAGCGTTTCTTGTTGGAGCATGATAAATGTAGAAACTGGGAGGAAGCATTTAGAAAATGTTACAGGTAGTTGAAAGTAATTTATGTCTCTTAAATTTAATAATAGAAATGTGGGCTTATATTTTTATCTTTTTCATTTCTTTTTGTCTAATTTATTTGTAATTACATTTTAGAAAGCTATTGATTCCTGAATGATATAACATTTAAAAATAGAACTAGTGCTTCACTGCAGTTGGTTTGAGAAGCATTGATTCCTAGGTATGCAAACTAACAATAAAAATAAGACAAGTGTAACAGATCTGTGACCAAAGCTGGCCCTATGGCATTTCAATGTCCAAACTTGCCTTTAGATACTCTAAAATTGCGACCTGTGACCAGGGATACATTGTTCTTACCTTGTTTTCAGTCTACATTGAGCCCTATGGAAGATAGTGTTGGATTTAAAATAGGGGACAGTATGAAAACTCCAGTTCACTACAGGGTCCTTTTATAATGATCTGTAGAAGAAATGTTTCTCATACTTTGTTTTGCATAGGAGTCATACTAATTTTATTATTGGTCATATTGAATGAGTAATTCTCCTTTTCAATGGTTGTGATGAAGCTGAGTCAAATTTCTGTCCCTAATAAATGTAAAGAGGCTTCTGCTATATATTTTTCAATTCTATGATTTTTAAGTTACATGATTTAATTTATGATTTCACTTAATTTCATGTCTCCTACCATATTTGGCCAGCAAATTATTTTTTTCTCATAATGCATTTAAATTTGCAATAAATTAAGGAACAACTAGAAAGAAAGATGATAGGTAGTAGGGAAGGAAGGAAGGGAGGGAGGGAGGGAGGGAGGAAGGAAGGAAGGAAGGAAGGAAGGAAGGAAGGAAGGAAGGGAGGGAGGAAGGAGGGAGGAAGACATACTCAGTGATTACTTGTATATTGCTTATTTAAATATCTGAATAAGTCTGAAGTACATTAGTTCTCATTACATTGTTCTCTCATTGATACCTAGTTATAAAGATTCTGTGAAAAATGTAAGTTAGAAATTTCAGTGTTAAAATAAAGGTATTAGGGGGTAATTTACTACAATTTTCTACATATAAAAGTAGGCAAGTAAAATTTGCTTCCTCCATTCAGAACTAGCTAATTCTTAACCATGTATGAGACTGGGAGTCACTTCATTATTATCTCCATGTGTCTGCGTTCTCACAATGTTTCAGTTTCCTGATTTAAGCCAGGCCCTGTGTGCAGGCTGGCTGTGTAACCTTAGAGATTATAGCATCCCGCTGAGATAATGTGCTTTTATCCCTAATGGCAATCTGAGGAATAGGTGAACGGTACATAGTATTACAGCAATTGTATGAAAACTTCAGGCCAGATTTGCATCCAGTTCAACTCGGTATAACAGTTTTGTGATTCTCAGAAGTTTATATGCTGCTAACCGGGAAAATAATACAACCTATTAAGAAAAATTACATGTGGTTTTTAGCCCTCTACAACAGAAGTTGAAATTTTGTATAATTAGTTATACCTTATTGAGATAAAAAGAAAAGAAGTTTAAAAGCAAACTAACTACTCTTGGTAAAAGTTTGAAAAAGTTTATTATCAGTAGTTTCGTAACCATTGCTAAGCTTTGTTCTAAGATTTTGAATATATTGGGTTGAATTTCATGAAAGAAAAGTAGTCTCATCTCTAAGACTCACTGCTATAACTTTTTGATTTCTAATTAAAGTGCTAAGCAGTAAGTGAACTTCTATTGAATAGGACTTTTTTTTTATTTTGTTGGTGAGATAGAGCCACCAGAAATGAGGTATAGCAGTCCTTAAGTAGAATAAAAATTGTTATAAAAGAAAATGAATCCTCACTCAATTGAAACAACAGGGTTCAGAAAAATGTAAGTCAAAATTAATTACCTAGCCTGGAAATTGGCCAACTCCCTGTAAACAGCAAACCCTGGAAAAAGGAGGATAGAGACAACAGACTCATAATTTAAAGATTAACTCCTCAATTTATCTTTATCTCTATCTGAATAAAACTCTGCAAATGCTCAATCATTAGTCTTACTGTGGAAATAATAAATTATTAAATAATGACAAAAAAAACCTGTGAATCCTCTTTCCAGAGAAATGTACAAACTGTATCATCTTACTGTTAGCCACATAAGCTGAATTAAAAGTACAGAATGGCCGAGGTACAGCTTCTTAAAAGAATCACTCCAGTGACAGGTGAGATGAATGAGAAAATAGTTTAATAATGGGTTTATGCCAATATCGGCCGAGACTTTGAAGGTATTAGGAGTTTCCATTCCTTTTTCGCATGTGAATGTCAAGTTCCAACCATGTTGTCGCAGATGGCAGAATTTTTTTCCTCCGAATGGCTGAATAATATGTCTGTGTATATCTTATGTGGTCTGTGAGTGTATCACACCTTTGTCCCTTCATTGGTTGATGAACAGCGTTTGTTTCCATAACTTGGCTATTGCGAATAATACTGGTAATACGTGTGGGAGTGCAGGTATCTCTTCAATATCGTGATTTCATGTCTTTTATATACCCAGAGGTGAGATTACTGGATCGTGTGGTAGTTCTGTCTTCAAATTTTTGAGGAACTGCAATGCTGTTTCACATAGCGGCTGCACCTCCTTGCATTTCCACCAACAGTGCCCAAGTATTCCCTTTTCTCCACACCATTGCCGATATTTCCTGTCTCTTGTTGATGTGGATCACTCTAACAGATGTGAGGTGACAGCACATTGTGGTTTTGATTTGGATTTCTCTGAAAAAATTAGTGAGGTTTAGCACCTTTTCATGCACCTGTTGGCCATTTATATGTCTTCTTTGGAAAAAAAAAAGGCTATTTAGATCCTCTGATAATTTTTAATCATCTTTTTTGCTATTGAGTTGTATTAGTTTTCTTTTAATATACTTTGGATATTAACCTCTTATCAGATAATATTATTTTCTCCCCTTCAAAATGCTGTCTTTATTTCGTTGTGAGTTTCCTTTGTTGTAAAGAGGCTTTATAGTTTGATGTAATTTCACTTGTTTATTTTTTATTTTGTTGCCTTTGCTGTGGTGTCAAATCCAAAACAATGATTGCCAACACAGATGTCAGGAGAGAAAATGTTTGTTTAATTGAACTGAGCACCAATATGTCATTGGTGGAAACCAAAGTGATGGAATCCAGCTAGTGCCAATTATGTGAATTGCAGGCATGAAACATTGGAGGAACTTCATAGTCCTTGGAGCATGTTTCTGGTGGCGGCCCACTCCTTCAGCAATAACCATGCCCATGTTTACTACTTACTCTCCAGTAGCTTTCTATAAATTCATGAATATGCCTCTTAAGTCCCTATATCACTGGACCTATTAACTTGTCCTCATTTTATACCATGTGGGTTCCCCCTTATTTTTATTCATTCCATTTCTTGAATTTGACAAGTATGTTCTCATTGCGGTGCTTGTGCTTGTAATGTTTTTTTTTTTTGCTTTTTGTTTTTACGTCTGGGCTCTTCATTTTTCCACATCTCAACTCAAGCATTACCTCCGCATAAAGGCCGTCCCAATCCCCTTACTTAAAGTAGCTAAACTCTCTGCCTAGCCCTTTCAATCACAATATCCTGTTTCGTCATTTTCATATTACTTACACCATTTGAAAATTTCTCTTATTGTTTATCTTCACTGCTAGAAGTAAAGCTCCAAAAGGACAGATCTTGTTCTTTGCTGTGTCTCTATCACCTAACACAGTCAAAACATGCAGCAAGCAATCAATAAGTGTGTAGACCTAATGGAATGGATAATATATTTTTACATATGAGTTTTCTTACAAATTATTATCTATATAGGGGTTTCTTGGCTGAAAAATATGTGAGAAGATCATCCCTTGTACTTTTAAATCCAAACTAATTCTTTCCTATTCTTGCTTGCTTGCTTGCTTTCTTGTTTTCCTGCTTTCTTTTTTTCCTAGTTCCAAATATTTATCAGGGTCCTATTACATGCTTTCTGGGTACCATTAACTAATACATCATACTACGTACAATGATCTTAAATAAAATATTCTAAATTTCTAACTTGTTCCGAAATGGTATATTATTTTGTTAGGCAGAGATTATAAGTAATTTGACCTTCTTATTCAAGTGTCTAACATAGTGTGAATACATAGTTATTTAAATGATCCATCTACTGAAGGTCCATTTAGGAGAAAAAAACAGATACCATTTGAGACTGAAAAATTACAGCCAAGAAGGACAGCAATAAATGCATTTATCTATCCATGAACACAGTAGTGCAGTCTTGTGGTCTAAATAAAGTTTTGCTTAGGAGCTGGTACTCCACAAGTGAAAAGGCTCAGCAGTGTGAAACCATGTCATGTTTCTGGACATACAAATATTCAATATTATTCAAGTGTTCGATAGTATTATTGAATACTTGAATATGCAATGTGGAGCTAGTTCCTGAATGTAAACAGACATCTATCCAAATTAAGCAATACATGATGATTCCCTCATTTTGGCTTGGTGGTGACATTCAAAGACACTGGAAAGGGATCAGCTTTGTTGAGGCTGATGTCACAGCAGTTTCTCTGTTCTTGAACTTTACCTTTTCTGTTGTTGTTAATTCATAAAAGGTGGGGGGTATGCAGTGGAAGAAGAAGAGAAATTGATCCACCAGAATTCTCAGGTTTTGAACTGTTGGTTCTTTGCCTGCCACTCACGGCACACACTCTACCATCAATGGCTCGGTCGTTTCGCTCCTTTCCCATACTTGGCCAGATTGCCTCGTAATATAACATGCCTGTGCCTCACCCCTTATTACTTCCCTGATGAATCTTGCAAAGCACAACTTATCAAATGCTATTTACATAGCAGTAAATTTCCTCATAAAATAGCCAGCTTCTTGAGGGCAGGGTTTATGTGTATCATGAAGCAGCCACCCGAGTGTCTGACGTAAAATAAATATATGATGTATGAATTCTTAGTGTTCTCAAGCCATGAAAACCAGGGTAAAACCATCACTCTCAGTTCTTCCCTATTGTGCTTAGTTGCATATCTTATTTGAAATCTATATGTAAATTGCATAGGCCTTGTATAAATATTTCAAAATTAGATATGATCTCATTACTAGTTCCTGAATGTAAACAGACATCTATCCAAGTTAAGATAAATGACTTTTTTTATGGGTTTCCTTCTAAAGTCATATTTCTGCCTAGTAAAATAATGGAAGCCCTGCAGAGGTATATTCAGTGTGGGGTGGTAGAAAAAGTACTGAACCAAGTTACTCTGCTACTTACCTGGTTCTGAGAGGGACTTCAGGGGTGCCTCTTTTAAATGTCCTAATCATTATCTCCTTCGTAAAATCACATTTCTACAGGCGTCTCTGGCTCAAAATTTCTCTGATCTATGTTCTTTTGAAACTCTATTCAGGACACCAAACAATCACATTTAACATATAAACACATTGGTAGTCATCACTTCTAACTTGTGTTAATCCTATCGAGTCTCCTCTTGTCATAGCCTAACCGTATTGTGCAAAAATATTATTGAAGAAGAGTATTCTCTTTGATACTGTGTTTATATAAAAATAAGGAAAAGAATGGCAATTATTATATGGATAATGCAGAAAAAGAAAGGTTTACTGGGAATATCAGAGTGATTAAGGCAGAATTATGTTTGCCTGAACTTGACCTTTACATAGTTATCCATGCATAGGGAAAAAATAATTATACAGTTGTATTTCATGTCACAATCAGTGAGGAAGAGAAAGAAAAATGTATAAATACTGAAAAAGCAGAGACAAAACTATCATTGTTTGCAGACAATATGATTTCCTTCTAGAAAACCTGGGAGAATATATATAGTTAAAAAGCAATAAAATAATTGGCATCCAGAAGAAGACATCACTACAGCATCTAAAAAATGTCCTACAATATGCCAAATATTTAACTGATTAATTTTTTTATATTGGATTTTAAACATCTCAAGTATTTTTTCCCTGTTTCTAAAATAAAACCATGATTCTTTCCTGGTGACATTATAATAATTTCAGCAACTGGCTCTGGGTTCACACTGAGTTAATATTTAAGTTTTAATACCCCAAAATATGTCTCAAACAGTTAAAAAAAACAAACAAAACCTTAGCACTGTTTCAGTTGAGATTATAAAGAGAAAAAAATATCTGTGAAAAACAGTAACATCTTATAAAACCATTTTACAGTCCCACAGAGCCATTAAGAGTCCAATATGCAAGCATATACATACATGTGTGTATACATGTCTCTGTGTATATATTCCCACACAAACACACTGAAAATCTTTAAAACAGAGTCTGTTACAAAAGAATATACACCACAATCTTTCAGAAGGTATCCAGCCATGTAATATGAAAAATAGAGACATTTATTGAAAAAGATACAAGAAACATTCTGCATAGGACAATGATGCCTCAGTCCCCTTCAAAGTAGGCACCTTGGGACCTCACACAGTTCTCCCAATCACCGTCAGCTGCCCTGTCACATTTTCTTGAATCTCACCGACAGTCTAAAACCTCTTCCCTTTCAAAGGTTATTTTAGTTTTGGGAAAAGTCAGGCATCACAGGGCACCAAATTCGGGCTGCAGGGTGGCTGAGTCATCTGGGTGATTTGATATTTTGCCGAAAAACTCTGCAAGAGAAAAGATGCATGAGTGGGTGCATTGTTGTAATGAAACTGCCAATCAGAAGTTGCCCATAGCTTTGGCCTTCTGAATTATTTGAATAGCTTCCGTGGAGGAACATTCAAGCTCAACGTAAAATTTGATGCAGATTCATTGCTCTGCTGGCTCAGTCAGATGGCCGCACAGTACACATGCTCACTCATAGGCATCTGTCGTCCCCACTGACTAGTAGAGTGAAGGCATCATTACTCACTCATGCGCATTCCAATCCACTCTCCTTGGCTGCCAGGTTACATCAATGTCGTGCAAACTTCTCATATTAATAATGGCTTGACTTTTTCCGGACAAGCATCATATATTTAAAATAAAAAATGTTTTGAACAAAAATAAAACTGTAGTATTCGAGGTGTTTTGTGACAAGTTATGAAGTCAGCACATTTTTATTGTCTTTCATGTTTTTGCAATCAATGCACTATTTCTCCAGGGTATTATTATTTAATTGCACCAATGCAGCTTTTCTAGAACTTTACTCTAGACGGGAGACTGACTTAGAACCCTCAGTCATTTCCACACCCCTCCCATGCTCACCTCCCATGCCACAAGGTTCAGCCTAGTCAAGTGTGTCAGACGTAGACGGGAAATTGTGCCTGCAGACCCCTGGGTCCCTCACAGCTCTCTGATACGTGGTTAAAGTGAGAGTCAGGGCAAACGTGGTTATACGTATAGGGGCACTGTCACAACTACTAATTTTGGAGCTACAGGCAAGCAGCAGAAACCCTGATTTTTAATTTAACTATGGAATTCCCAGATACATTTTAGGACAATGCTTGCATCTGGTAGCTTCTTATTTTAATATGGGCTAAAATTTTTAAGATTGTTTCTTTAAATTTTTACACCCTTTAATTTTTTTCCATTTTATTATAGAAATTTGAAAGGATATTATGTATACCCACTACCTAGATTCTATAACCAGCATTATATTACATTTGCCTTGTGCTTGGATATCCATCTATTTATCCCTCTGTCAATTCACCTCTTTTTTTTTTAATGCAATGACTCATTGCAGACATCAGTACCCTTCACCTGTACACTTCAGCATGTATATCATTCACTAGAGTTCAGTATCTGTTTAAGATTCTTTTTTCCTTTTGAGTTATTTAATGTGAGTTTGAGAGATGAATATTTTAGACATGAATCAAATCTCTTCTACAATAGCCCTATGTTGACAATAAGAACAATAGCTGACATTTACTGAGTACTTACCCTGTGTGACAGACTTAGTTCTAAAGATTTTAGGTATGTTAACCCATTGAATTTTCACTACATTTCAGTGAGGTGTAGGTCCTATTATTATGCCCATTTTGTACATAAGAAAATAGAGCTTAGGACAGGTAATAATTAGGCTTAATTTATTAAGCTCCCTTTGTGCAAATTAAATGGGCACTCAGAATTTTAGAAGCTTTTATTACAGTGGTTATCAGACATCAGTTTGGACCTTCGTGGTTCTTGACTAAATGTTTGTGGTTGTGGCAAAATAAAGTACATTTTTAAAATAGTGAGTTTTTATAAACCTAAATTTGACCCATTCATAGGGTCGTCGGATTATAACTCATAATTGTTTGGTGTCAAATAACATTGCTTTTTAAAAATTACAATAACAATAGACAGCAGGTTTATTTTGTATGGTTGGTTGTTTTGTTTGTTTTATTACTCTGACTGGAAAGACAACACTAATACTATTTTATTTGAACATTTTCTGGTCTATAAAAATCCTCAGATCCAGGAACCATTGATTTTTATCACAACTAAATACTGAAGTCTTATGCTTTTGACTTATTTTAAAAGACTGCTCCCACCATGTCTTTTTATAATCTCACAGGGCTCAAGTCAAATGGTTTCTGAGTTTCCTGTTCTGACAGATGACTCTTATATCCAAGGGATTTTTTTAAAACATATGATAGAGAAGCTACAAACATACTTTTAAATGACAAAGACAATAAGGATATCAGTATCATTAAAAAAAAACAAAAAAAAATCCCTGCTGCTTTGTGTAAATCTGATCAAGAGTTACCAGTCGATACAGGTTATACAGGTTCAGGTTTTAACCACCTTGAAATAAATCTTGTTGTCTTTGGATCAGTTGGATTTTGTCTGCTTTAATGTCACCTAGGCTCAAACTTGCACCATTCAAAAGTAATGTTTGATTATAAAAAAAAACTATACTTCTGTTTATTTGTCTCTCTGAGAAGGTGGGTATGGAGAAGAGGGAGGGACAAACCTACCAGAGACATTATAACTTACATACTTTTTGCACATGTCTACATTCAAAAGAAAATCAATGTGTATGTGCTCAAACAAAAGCTTTTATTCTTGGTGATTTTTCCATTATCTATAATTTCCCTCTAAGTTGAAGGAATGATTCCACGAGCAAAGACCAAGTTAAGGCAACGTGACCTAAATAATTGTCCTTAAACCTGTCTGAGTCCTTATTGAATTTTCTGAATTTAGTTATTTAACTTTTTTTTTTTTTGCACAGACAGACCTTACTTAACAGCCCATTTGCACTTACAGTTACTCAGATTTAAATGGAGATATTCTAAAAATCTGTATCTCTTAAAAAGCTCAAGTGTGCTTGATAACCTGAAGTGAAAGCCAAACATACAAGTAAACTTTATTTTCCAATAGTGCTGCTGAATCCAGTTGTGACATAGTTCTTCTTATATTGTTTCACATTTGCATTGACAAAATCTCTCAAAAAGCACACAAAGTGTTACATAACTGAAACTCTTGGATTAGGCACTGGACTCTTGGTCAGTAGTTTTTTCAATTTCTTTTCTTCACTTAACCACAGCTAAAATCACATTTCTAGAACCACAACCTGTGCTAAATCTTCATGATAAAAGTTTTATTTAGAGCTACTTTCTAAAATTCTCTAATTACCATATTGATGAGGCACGTGAATTTTAAGTAACACTTTTTCTTCTTTTCAGTATGAAAGTACTGTATAAATTAATCATTTTAATTAAATAATGATAATCCTAGCATAAGTAAATTTACCCTGTTTATTTTAACACCGACTGCTGATAGATACAGTCTTATGGGTTTTGCCTGTCATCTGAATGTTTCAGACGCTTGGTAGGCCAGGTGACTGATACCATTTGACAAATGCAGGCTCAGTATAGGAAGTCAGGCCAAGTCGGGTGATATGAAAGGGGTAAGAAGGGCCAGGCTCATCGGAGGGGCGATGTCAGGGCTCAGACGTATGGCAGATGGAACCTTCAGCAGGACAATATTGGCCAAATTGGTCAATCAACCATCAAAATCATGGGGTAAATGAAGAGGTGGGAATTGGAGAGTAAAGGCAAATTATGCTTTAACAAAGAGACCAGTGGAAATGTCAAAGCAGGGGCTTGGCAACCACCAGCCGTCAAACCGGAAGAAAGAAAAGTGGGCATTAGGGTAAATGAACACAGAAATCAAGAAAAGTAAGTTGAAGCAAGTGGGACTAAGAGGAACTTTTAGTGCCAGAAAAAACTTGGTCTGACTTTTAGATGTTGTTCCAGGGGTCTTTTATGTTAGGTTGTCCCATGTGTAACTTACAGGCATCACCATATAATGTGTTCACTTTGTTGATTCCTAGGCCGTTAATTCTTTAATTATTTGCTTCATTTTTTAGCATAAGTTTAAACCAAACATTATATTAAGTACTGATAGTGCCTAAAAATCCCAAGTACTAATATGTAAGCAATTACCATCCCAGATAGCAAATACTATTGGAATTTGACTGGTGAGGCACAAAGCAGAGGAGATTCAGGGAGTGCCCAGGGATCTTGCATGGGGTTGTGTAGTTCCTGCAGGGAAAAATATACTCAACTATGGGAAAAGTGGGGGCTGAAACCCAGCCTGAAATCTGCTGGCAAAACTGCACAACTGGTCACACTGGTGAGGTTATTGCTATGACACTGCACTTCAGAGGAGGTATCTTCTGTTGTAATCTGCCCTTTCCAAGGGGAATGTTTTTCTGTAATTTGCCCAAGACAGCTTAATGCAGGATGGGTGCCTCCAGGAGGAGGGTCGTTAGTTGAACCTCTAAGAAGACACCCAGGTATAAAATGCACCATGACCTGGGGTCTGATATTTCAGCTCTCCAAATACTTAAATCTAATCTCACTCAAGATATAAGAGTGGATTAGTAGATCCAGCTTTTGAGCAGCTCACATTTTTTCTTTGTATGTACATATGTGATTTACAGCATTCCATCAGCATCAGTGTCTTATTACATGTAGAGTAATATTCAGATCCCTTGATTAGCTCCTCAAGAGTGTCTGTCAAATGTTTCCTGGGACTCATAGAAGGAAACTTGCATTTGATGTCATGATACATATATGCATACATACACAGATACAGATATACTCATGTACAAACACACAAAGCAGTCATTTTGTGAAAACTATATTCTTAATATATGCAATGCACTCTAATTTTTATATTTTATTCTTTTCTGATTATAAAGAAGGCATGGTGGGGGCGCTCTTTCCAACTTTTCAAGAACCTAAAAAATTTTGCTTCAACTTACTAAATTGATTTCAAGACCCACAAATTGGTTACGAATCACAGTTTGACAAACATTGATCTATGACTCCTTATAACTTCACTCTAAACCTTTTTCCCTTTGCCTTGAATTTCTCATCCAGAGACCTCTTTTAAATTTCTACTCAAATGTCACTGCTTCAGAGCAGTCTGCCTTTATCACCCCATCTAAAGCAGACTTGCACCGTGGCTCTATGGACAAGGCTCTCATTCACTCACTTAACTTTGATTCTACGCCACTCTCCCATAAGGAATATACGAGCTCTATGAGAGAGGAGAGTCTGCTTTCCCCACTGCTTTATCCATATGAATCTGGCAAGGTGGCCAGTGATTAATGAACATAAATGCTTCGACTGTCATATATATGCATCTGTTCTAAAAGTCACAAAGATTATTTTGCAATGAGAAATACCATTTAGTGTTATCCTGGGAATGTTATCTTCAGATCACTGTGTCCTTCTTCTAAGGGCATGCCACATAAAACACCAAGTTATTATCAAAATGAGGGCGACTTAGTCATCTATTTTGACTTTAATAACATCAAAAAGAACATTTCCTTAGTAATACTTTTCCTCACCTAGTGACTAGAACACCTTTTTTCTCAAACGGGATACTTGCTTCTTTTTACTGTACTTTAATGGCAAATTCAAACCCTACGTGGTCTTCCCTTTTCTCTAAGTGGATGAGGATCCACCTTTTGCATGACCCGAAGCTTAGGCAATTTGGGAAACCTCTTTAAGAATAGAAAATTACAAATACAACATGTCCTTCCAATGTCACCCAACAGAAAATTGAATATGATGGAGAGGTGGTAAGAACAGCAGTCTTAACTAGTTTGCAGTGGAAATATCTCACTTACGCAAATTTTACTGTAATGTCTGCTCCTTTCCGGCTTCTCTCAGGACTTTAGGGGGGCTTGCAAGTGAGGAGGTCAACAATGTTGAGCTTCATTCACTTCACACCATACATCTGCCTCTGCTTCTTGGTGTACATTTTAATCATGACATTTTTATGTTTGTTTCTTATTTTCTTAGAGTAAAGTAATATTAGTACTATTTTCATTTACTGATTTGCAATCACATATTTTTTCTTCCTGCCTGAGACTATTAACAGGTATCTTTGTTGAGAATTGTATTTCCCAAATCACTCATCATACTCTTAAACCCCAAATTTTGTTTATTCCCTGTTATAGTTAATTACATTCATTGAATATAGATTTTATGATTCTGCTATCAGGAAGAAAATGTATTTCTCACTTACAGGTGGACAGAAGTCCTTTGTGCCATCCCCACACCAGTATGAAATTAGGACAAGAGCTACAATAGAAAACTACTATAGGTACAATGTGAGAAAATATAAGGGGACCCAAGCCAGACACCAAGCATTAAGAAAGAAATCCCAAAATTTCTAAGGAATTATTGTCCTACGTAATTTGCAGAAGACATATTGCTGCTATAATAAACTACCACAAATTTAGGCTTCAACAATTTATTATCTTATAGTTTTCTAATTCAGATGTCCAACACAGGTTTCAATGAACTAAAATCAAGGTAAGAGCAGGACTGTGACCCGCTGCCCCCTGCCCCGGACCGTTATGGGAGAGTCTGTTTTCTTGCCTTTTCCACCTTCCAGAGACTGCTGCATTCTTTCATTCATGGTTTCGTCCCTCCTTCAGAATCAACGATGTCACATTTCTCTATGTTTTTCCTGACCAGAACCAGGAAAATTTCTCCAGTTTTAGAGAACCAGATGAATACATCGGCCTCCCCAGAATATTAGGACATCACTCCATCTTAAGGTCCTTAGTTATGATCTGAAAAGTCTCATTTGCCCAGTGAGGTTACATATTCACAAATTTCAGGAATTAGCATATAGACATCTTTGTGGGGAGGCATTATTCTTTCTATCATTGAATGATCAGAGTTTTAGAAGGATAACTGGCAAAAATATGACAGTACTCTTAGAAGCTATTAAATGGCTGCCACCGATACTCAAGAAAAAAAAGACAAAGTCTCCAGTAGAAGTGTTGGTAATTTGAGAAGAAAGTTTTGGTGTGCAATGTATTTAGAAAGGACTGACAAAGAGGAATGAGAGATAGAAAGAAGATAAGAGCTACTCCAAGGTTTACTGTTTGGGCAGAGAGTGAAATGGTAGCTCCATTCAGGAAGATGGAGGCTAGAAGAGAGGATGGGTGTAATGGATAGTGAGTTTATATCATCAGAATGACGTAGGATTCCTATAATAGTTGTGCTCCACTCCAGTGAAGAAATGTGTATGCCCATGGAACTGAATCCCAAAGAAAAAGATCTGCACTGAAGATTCTGATTTGCACATATTCACTCATTTAGCAAATGTTTTTGAACACCTCCTAAATGCCTAAGTGTGGGAAATAGGAAGGAGGAACTGACTAGGACAACTGGAGCCCATCCGGGGCCTGGTTTTCCGGTGGCGGTGGGACAGGAGCAGTACCACCCAGTGATGGGGAGCAGGGACCCTGAAATCGGACTGCCTGTGATCGAACCCTGATTCTGTTACCACCGACTAGGGTCACCTTCAGCAACTAATTTAATCTTACCGTGTTTTTGTTTCTTTTCCTATAAGATGGACATGAGAATAAAAGTATCTTCTTCATGATTTAATACATGTGAAGTTCTTAGAACAATGCCTGACACAGATTAGCTTTTAAATAAATACTGATTATAATTATGAGAAGGCAAGGAGGTAATTATAAAAGGGTATTCTTAAAGTAAGAGTTTGGTCTGAGCTGGAAAGTAATGAAGTAGAGGACATAAAGAGTCTCATACAATAATCTCCTCTTCATCAGAGTGTGGTCTCCTCAGAGATGTCCCCTGGGGTCCCTAACTCCCAGGCTGCTGTTCCGTAGCCTGAGCTCTAAGAATTGTACAGCTAGCCACACTCAGTTTCTGGAATGCCAATCATCAATGTACCAAAACACATGCTACTTACTGATAGCATTCACTATTTAAATTGCTTTGCAAAACACTTTTTCACAATTTATGTATCTAGGTCTAATAAAAGAATTATTTTTTAGTCAGTGAAAAACTTATTCTTACTTCCATGTCTCATATGAGACCATTCTGTTTCAAAATCAGTATCCAAGAGAAACTGCCAGACAGAGAGTTGAAGAAGGGGTGATCATAATACTTGTCCATTTGTGATAGAGCGGAGATAAATGGGTGATCTACCCAGCTATTGGCTCCAACTTTTTCAAGTTCTGGAGTGAGAAACACAAATGGAAAAATAGTTTTGACTTAATTTTCTTTAATCTGTTTTGTCTATTTTTATTATTTTACTTGGAATATGAATTCTTGAAGCAGCTCTCTCTTTAGTTATAGAAAAGCGAGACCCAGAGACTTGGATTATAGTAAAACCTTGGTAAAGGGGTCAAAATCTCAACATATTGGCATAGTTAGCATGGACTGAACAGCTATGTGTCAGACATTGTATAAAAATGCTACATTTCATTTATTCCACATAATAATTCTGCAAGGCAGATATGATCTTTATTTTAAGAATGAGGAAACTTAGAAATAAAGTAATCCGAATAATGGAGGAAGCCAAGATGTGAATCTAGTTGTACTTGAGATACTTTTTATTTTGGTTTATGATTATTTTATTAGTTCATTTTTGTCATATTTATTGAGCATGTAATATATGCCAGGCCATTATGAGTAACAATTTCTATTCCTATAGTTTCCCATGTTTTCTTCTTACTGAGCGGAGAACAACAAGTTCTCCCAAAATTTCTAGAAAAGGATTCATGGTACCAAATGAATTATATTGCGCCCGTAGAACGGCCTTTCCATATATACTTGATGAATTTGGAAATAATCGAAAATTAAGTGCAGTAATAAAATTAAGTACACACTAGATGCTTGGCACATTCTAGAAGATTTAATCTTTATAACAAACATTAAGTTAGGCATTCTATGTGCAGGAGAAACCAGCATTCAAAGATGCCAAGTAACTGATGGAGCTAATGAGCTGGGAAGCCAGACTGCTCAATATTTCCAAAGGAAGGTTTTCCTCTGGAAATCCTAAGAAAATAGAATCTCTGGGCTCAGAGAAGGAGAATGTGCAGCACACCCTGTGCCTTCCCTAATTATTCATAGCGCACACTGATTTGTTAAAGGTTTGAAGAAACTCTTGTGGAGAGGAAACCCGTTTGGTATTGTTGGAGTTATCCCTAGATTTACATTATCCATGTAGGCTGGATAACAGCAAAGGGAACCATGCCATGCAAACATCACACATCCCGTTTAACCAGGGTCAGCAACATAATTTGTGGGATCCAGTGGAGAATGAAAGAGTGGTGACCCTTGTCAAAAGCAGGAAAAAATGTTTCTTTAAAAATATTAAACATAAAATCTTTTTCTTTCTTTTGCAGTCTCTTGACCTGTCATGGTGTTTGTCATTTGCTGTTCAATGTTGTTCTAAGTAAAAAATAAAATAAAATTTTAAATTACGAGCATGCATTTTACTAGTCATCTTTATATTGTATAATGACAGTCTCAAATGCAAATATCAGAACATTTAATACACATGAAAAATCACCAAAAATTATAATTCACATTTCATTGCTTATACACGAATGGGCATTCCATTCTTATTACAACAATGGAAATTCTGCACAAAACTATCTCATTCTTATTTCATTTCTTGATGTGTACGTATTCCACCAACACTCTACTTTCAGTTTACTCCAGAATAAGACAGACCTGAAAAGAAAAGGAGCCATGGGTTGCCTTATCTTGACCTTTCTTTCTATATCATAATTTTTAACGTAAATGGTTGGCTAATACAGAAAAATGACAGGAATAAGAAGGAATAGGACAGGATAGGATTCTTTGGTTGTTTGTGTTTCCTAGAATAACATTTCCTCTGTCTCCATTCAAAGAAAGTTCTGGTTCAACCGGAAAACATGGCTTCGTGGTGTGGTCAGTGCCACCCCTCCCTTTCTCTTTCAGAGACGGAACGCTCTGACCTTGAACTCACTTTCTCCCATGCATTGTGCCTCCACTACAATTCCGTCCTCGGGGGGCAGCAGGAAGGCTGTATGCAAACAGCAGCAAGGAGTGGTGGCTGTCCATGTTGGGTGCGTCGCCGCTGCTCATATACACGCTCCATGGCCTCACTGGATTTCACTTGCAAAACAGAAGTTCAAAAATAAAGTTATTAAGAATTTCAAGGTAGCAAGAGCAGAACATTAAACCGAGGATGGGGCCCTCTGATAGCTGGGCCCTGTGTGACTGCACAGGTCACATGCCCATGGAGCTGTCTCAACCTCATTTGAGATAAAATTTAATATTTTTAAAATTATCAAAACACCACTTTTTATTCCTAACAGAAACAGTGCTTTGTGTACCACCGTTTCTCTCATTAAAAAATGTAACCCATGTTCACATTTGTGGTTAGTGTTCTAGTCATGAGCAACTGTACTCTTCATGATGTAACCCAGAACTTCTCAAGCTGCCCGAAGAGGAAGAGTTTTTCCTTCCAATCCATCACCAACAGATAATTTTGTAAAACAGAAAAGCACACACTTGAATATCCTCATCACGTTAAATTGCTGTAGAAGTATTTACATGCCCATTTCCTCTGCCTCAGTTTATCTCAGTGGTGCTCGGGAAGAAACAGTCTGCAAGCTGTACCAGCTTTGAGTAACACTTATCTAAGGGATACCCCATAACTGCATTTTAGTTGTGAAGATAATTGTTTTATATTCGTCCCTAGTAATAAACTGATTGGAAATATTATGTCTTTTAATTCACTTACAACTGATAAAGGAATACATAGCTGTCATGTCTCTTTTACATATTTAGCTTATAAAATAGTACTATAGGATTTTTTAAAAATTAATTCCTGATAATTGAGAAACTGCCACCTGACTTACTTGGAATTCTTCTATAAACAGTAAAGTAAAACTAGTTAATTAAAAATTTGCAAATCAGTATTATATATTAAGCACAATCTTTTCTTTGATTAGAATTCTTACACTTGTCAACTTTTCTTTATTAGGGTGGTGTGCAGAGAGGAATACAAGGGGAAAATTAGAGAACATGTTAATATTTAATAAGATAAATTAAAACTATAAAAATAAAGTTTTGGAAATAATCTTGTGTCTTCACTCAGTCACCACCCCAAAAAGCACAACTTAGAGCCCAACAATCACTGAAAATTTACCAAGAGTGAAGCAATTTTAAATTCTTTTGAAACAAAGTACCAAATTAGATTAATTGGAAAGGCCTTTTCTCAATTTATGGAAGAATAATTTTTACATGGATCTAAAAGATATTAAAATGACTCAGAAGTTTATATTCTATAAATTTAATTTATCTTATACTTAGGCTTTAGGATTATCCTAGATTTTAGAGAACTTATATGTCTAAGAAGTATTAAAGCAAAGCATTTTTTCCAAAGCACTTGTTAATTTCAGTTACAGTTTTAGGTCAGGAACTTCAAAACTGTTATATCCAAAATACTACCAGAGCTCCAATTGCATTAAATGGAAAAAGAAATTTTTCTGTTCTCTGATTAAAAAAAGAAAGAAAATCCTGGGCCATTTAATTTTGAGGAAAATAAATTTAACAGACACGTTTACATAAATAATCACTTCGGCAGTAGCCAAAATATAACGTGTTGCATGTTTACTATCAATTTTGCAAGATTCTCTTGGAAAGCTATTCAACGTTTAATTGGCTACACCAGAAGCATACATTATCCATATATATTTATCTGTAATGTTAAATTATGGTTCTGGGGAAATTGTGAAGCTGTATTACTTGTGAACATGATATGGTATGTGTTATAGAATTGATCAGACTAACCAGGTTTATTTCTAATTTTTAGATATAATAGATATAATTTTTAGATATAATAGATAGATATATCTAGATATAATAATGCTATGTAAAGCACAGGGTATCATGAGGTATCACAATATGACGTTGCTGTGAAGAGTGAGGTAGCTAGGAGACTAACTCAGACTGTTTCGAGGTCTGCTTTACCAAGTGATCATGGCTGTCAAGGCCTTCTTGGCCTAGAAGTCTTGTCCTTACTTGGGAGGATGAATAGAAAAACTCATCCACTCAGTCAATCAACTCTTCTTTACTGACCCCTTTCTCTGAATTGTGTACTGTGCTCTCGTTGCTGGGGTTATAACTAATGTGAGTCACATATGAATCTTGACCTTTATGGATCATATAATCTAGCAGCTAATTTATCAGATACTGTAACCCAAGCCTAAGTCCACATGCTAGTGTACAGTACGAGATGTGCTCTACAGAATTTGTTCATTAACTCATTCATATATTCAGTCAATAATTTTTTAATAACTATTATGATCCATGCACTCTCCTTGTTCTTTGGACTTCAAAGATTAAAAAAAAAATCCTTCTACTCTAGCAGGATTCACAATCTAATAAAAAATAATAATTAAAAGAAACCCACGCTATCAGTATTTTAAACAAAATATTTTAAACATATAATGCAATACAGTGAACAATGCAAAAAATGCCTAAATATCTAACTCTCCCAGTTAACCATCTACTACAATAATTATCTCACATAGTTACCATATACATACTTCTTCCTTGTGTGTGGAAGGCAGAGGGAGAAAAGAAAGCCCCCGTAAACTACATGCTCTACACACATTCCCTGAATCACACAGAAACAGCAAGAGCAATAAAAACTGAAATGTGAAAGCAGTTAAATTGCCACTCATGAAAAACTTACCAACAGTAACAATGGACAAAGCTTACAGTTATTGATTTTATAAACATACTTGAAAAGCTCTAAAATGTCCTTTCTCAGCACATAAGGATGGGTTAAAACCTCTTGCTTTAAAATGTTAAATTGGGAGAATTCTTTACTACAGTTTTTGCTACGGAAAATTAAAACACACAAAGGATAGAAAACCATACACACAGAGGAAACAGCTGTTGGAGAAAACTGAACATGAGACATCAAGACAGGGAACGGCACTGGATGAAGCAGATGTGTCAAGGCATCCAGGGAGGACTTGCAAAGCCTGCCTCCCCTTACTTTTCGTGCTGTCTGTAAGAAGGTTACAATTAGAGTGCATGCCACTGGACTGTAAAAGAGGAACGGTTTAGGAGAGAGAGGGAGAGAAAACAAACTACTATAAATATAATAATTAAACATAAGAAAAAGTATAAGAAATATCGAAAGTACAAGTTTCACCTTCTTGTTCTGTGAATGTACCTCAGGTAGCCATATATGAGGTAGCCAGATAATATTCTTCTTCTCAAGGACTAGAACTTACTAAAAAATAACCTCTTTTAGTTCATGTTTATAGAAACATGCGCTCAGAGTCTGTACAAGACATGTCCAAGAAATCTGATATGTTTAGGCTCTAAAAAGAACGTTTTGCTCCTGACGTTATCACTTATTCACAGTGAGGTCTTGACTAGTCAGCACCAGAAGGAACCTAAGGCTCCATTTGCTCTAAAACTTCCTGTGTCTCTTCTCTGTGTTATCTGAGCTCCGTATTACTCATGTCTGCTGCCACCTTTCTCCCTTACGTTCCTTTGATTCTCCTTCCTTTGTAAGTCAACATAGGATCTCTGTAGCTGCCACTGAAACCCCAGCTGTGCGGCACTGACATGAGAAGGAGAAAGTGGGGGAGAATAGACAAGATAGCCCACAAAGTGAAGACGCCCTGAACCTATCACCTTCTCCATGCCCTGTTTCCTTTTTCTCACCAAGAATATCAAGAATAGGATCAAGAAATTGGAATACTTTCTCATCTAAACACAAACCAGTAGCCATGATGGCTCAATTTTCAAATAAGAAAAATAAAGCATTTTTAATTTTTTCCAATTGGCATAGGTGCTTTGTAGGATGAGAACAGTAAGTAAATATCGGGAGTGCATGACAGACAATATTCCTAGGTTTACATTCCGTTCAGAGGCTTTTGAAAGTCTTGAGACCTAAATGATATAACATGAAACTAAATTTTGAAGTAACTGATAAACCTATTTATGTAGACTAGACAGTTTTCTCAAGATTTCTTCTTTTTGTCTCTTAGATCCTCACTAACCTCCATCATCAAGTATTAATTCCCAGATATGGAGAAGCCTCCCACCTCTCCAAACGTTTTTAAAATCTGTAAATTTCAAAAGAATACACATGATCTCATCTGGACTGATGCTTGCCCTTGTCTGATATTCTCCAACATTCTTTTTTATAACGGACCAATAGCGGAGGGGCTGTAACTGATCTCCTTGTTTCAGTACTGGAAATGCGAGGCACTTTGCACTGGGTTCAGTTCTCGTCTGTTATGCTACTCCCGTTTGTCAGTAGGTAAAAACTTTTCCCGTTCCCCAGAAGGCAGTCCCTTCATTGAATAGTTGCTTTAGACAAGCATTCATTGTTCAGAGGGTTTGATTCCTCACGAAGCAAAAGCCACAGCATTATAAAGATGCCAGTCTAAATTTTTTTTAGGCTTGAATTTTTTAAAGCTAGAAAGGAACTCTCACTGTTGAGGCAGTCATGAAAGAAAACCTCTTTTCACAACCCCTGGAACAAGTGGATGAAGAGAGTAAGAGTGAAAGTGCAAAGACTGGGAACCTGGCTTTTTCCCAAGAAACAGAAAAAAGCCACAGTTAGAAGAAGTAATTGAACACTTGAAAATCTCTTTGAAGACCTAATGCAGTGGAACTTTTAAAAATGAATTAAAAGCTAAATTTATAATAATTCCATGTAAGGAAATATACATGAATGTTTGAAGTACTAAGTAATGAATTTATAAATGTTTAATGTAGTGAGACCTAGCAGTAGCACCCTTTGATAATGTGTGTTTAGCATTTTGGCAGTGTTACTTGGGGGAGACAAATGAAAAACCTGGCAAAGTGTTAAGTCTCAAAGTTATTTTACATCTTGAGTGCCTGGTTCATGGTCATGGTATTAGTTGTATTGATCACCCTTACTCAGTAGAATTTTGTGAACTTCCAAACTGAATTTTGAACATAGGCGAAAAGAAGTAAAATAATTAGACAAGTACAAAAACTGTTTTCTCATTCATATTGTGACTAATGATACATTAAACAGTCTTATATTTCACCCGAGAGTAACAGGAGGGACAGTTGCATTTACATGAAAATGTTAAAATAGATGTTAGATCTGTTAAGAGAACACAAAATATGAGATTTTCAAAATATATTACTACATATGGTATTTTTAAAAATACAAATGGTATGAAAATCATTGATACTTGAAGAACTTTGATATAAAATGAGTGTAGAGGACAGTGGAAGTTGAGACCTAAAAAGAAAAAGTCCTGAAGAGCCTTTATCACTCTGAAGGAGAATGTGTTTTCTGCTAAATGTGGTTATGATGTTATGTATTTAGTAGATCAGATCAGGTGCTGGCAGTCCTCCCTAAATATCCCAGTGGTTTCTTTGTGCCAGGTTTCCCTAGATTCATTTTCCACATCCATCTGAAGTGACTCCAAACATGGGAAGCCTGAGAATAACATTAAGCCTACCACCCGTGTTGCTGAAGAAACTAGGACTCTTCCGTGGTATCTCAGGAAATGCATTTCGTGCATACATTCATAGGAGGACTTGAGGTACAGTGGCAGTATTTATTGGAGCAAAAACAAAGGATTGCTCCCAGGTACACCAAACCCCATATCTCATCCATGGATTCATAGCTCAGTCTGTCTTTCTGTGGAAGAAGTCCAGCCTCTGGGGCCAGAGACCCACACTTGGGCCTACCACACCCAGGAGTGGGGGTAGGATTCAGAGCTGCCGTGACATTACCTGGTATCCGAGGCTTCAGTAGCCTAGCTTAGTCTCCATTCCTAACCAGCTCCAGTGGGCGCTGAACTTTGGCCACTGCCCCATGCAGGTGCTGAAGAGAGAGTGTGCAGATGTCCTTGGGCCTTTGTTAAGCTTTGATTATATTTCCTTGGGCTTGGATGAGAGCAGGCTTTCTTTCAAACTACTCTATCCCTTTCCTGAATCTTTCTGGGGCTCTGCTAGTGCCTCCCCCTATCCTATTCTTTCCTGGCACTTCCAGGGTTTTGTGCCCTTATCCTATCTTGTCTTTGCCCCAGGTTTTCTCAGGCTAGACTCCTCCCCTTTATGATTGCCATTTTGTTTCCTACTGCACATACTTCATAGTTTTTCCTCCTCATCTGGCCTCCACTATGCATGCATTTAGAAGAAGGAATTTCCCCCCGACCATCTTAGCTTCTACTGTGCATGTGCCCGGGAAAGGAATTTCCCCCTTACTGTTTATCCCTCCCCCACCAGTAATACGGGCAAATAGACCAGTTGTTCCCTGGGATGATTGGAAAGCTGGCCCTTCCTTCCTACTCAGAAGAACGGAAGGATGTTAATCCACTTGGCAAGGCAATGCAGCTGTCCCCTGGTGTTTTTGTGAAACTGTAGTTTCCCAATTTAATCAGGCTTAGCCAGTTTTCTTCCTCCTCATCGTTAATAACTAGCTACCTACTTTAGCACCCTCTCCTGTGCACAGTTGCACAGGTTGCACACATGCACACCCGCACACTTGCACATGCACAAACTAGGAGGGTAGTATCATCCCACTTTGGAGCAATGATGTTACACTGGACCATGTAGATGCATCAGGGAAGTAATAGCCACCTAGCACACAAGTGTTAAAAGAAGAGAAATAACTTTGATATAGTGGAACATGACCAAACCCTGAGTCAGAAAAAAGTCAAATAAAAATAACAGCTCTTTGGGTTGGAAAGAATTTAAAATAACATCTGAGGCCTATTTCTGACTGCATTATCATGGAAGACAACTAATTTCTAGCTTTTGTTTTGAGTTTAGTTTGTGGAATGATTTTCCAGGCTGTCACACAAACAAAATTTTCTATGGAAAAATGTTACCTTTTTTTTTCTTTTGCAAAATATGAAGGTAAAATAATAGACTTTTTTTGAGTCATGTCTGCTCTCTACAAACAGTTTCTAAATGGAGTTGCTAAAATATTCTCCAGCATGGAGCATGATTGTAATAGGCTAATTGAGGTGAATACTCTGAATGGTATCTCAGGACTAATTTTGTAGCATATAGCTCAGTATTCACAAGCTGAACTTTAATGCTTTTAGTAACTTTAATACTAAAAGAGATACATAAAAAATACATTGCATCTATTGTTTGCATAGAACAATAGTATAATTTCTTAGTATATCTCCCTCTGTGAAAGCAGAGTCTGACAAAATTTCATTTAGCTCTTACTCAATTACCTAAACACAAGGAATGGTTCTGATCTGAATTCAAACTCTTTGTCTGGTGTTAAATTGAACAGATACAACTCACTTAGGAAGAGCCTTCCCTTCAGAAAATTATTTAATTCAATAATTACCTAATTCCAGAATATTTCAAAGAATATGAGCACCTAGTTAAAATCATTTCAAGTACCAACAAATATTTCAGCAATAACATTTATAACTAATTTAAATTTAATTATACCACATAAAACACAGAACCATTAAATATACAAAGATTATATTGAATTGTTAAGCGCTTCTAACATCATTCATATACTACTATAATATTTAAAATACTAAATTAAATTTTAAGTAACCCCTTATTTTATTCATATTAAAAGTTATTGGGAACTTGCAGTGCACTTGGCATCTACAGAGATGTTATTAGCTGGACACTTGTTGCACCTAAATCGAGGGAATAAATTTATAAAAAAGACCTTTTAAGACTGAGGGTTGAGGGTGGGAGGTGGGAGGTGGAGGTGGGTGGGGCTGGGGAAAGTGGTGGCGGGATAATGTTGACCAAAAGAAAACAAGTGGATAGGGGAGGCTGGGAGTAGTGTGGGAAATTAAGAAGCCAAAGAACTGGTGTGTGCAGCCCATGGACATGGACTAAGAGGTGTGGGGATGATGGGATGGGGTGCAAGGTGAAGGGATAAAGAGGGGAAAAATGGGAAAACTGTAATAGCATACTCAATAAAATATACCAAAAAAAAAAAGATTTAACTTTAAAACAGGGAGTTTAAAAAATAATCGTGTTATTTTGCTTTCCTTTGATTTGTTTTTGCAAAACTGTCATAAAAAGCCACAAAAAGGGATGTGAGTACACATTACAACATAGTTTATATCTTGTAGATGTAGTGATCATTAAACTTGAAGTTCACTATTAATCCCATGGGATGTTATCATTAAATTACAGAAATAGGACACAACAGCTTCTGTTTCATTTTAGAATTTACCTATTATGGTACGTGAATCTTAATCTATTTCATAATAGATTGAAGCAGATTCTACAACATTTTTTATTAATCATTTTAGTATTTAACCACATTTTCTTTTAAGAATGAATTTTATCATCTATTATTCTTTAAAGGTCTCATGACACTTCTTAAACTCTATTCTCGTTGGAGATTGGTAAAGTCTAATAACCATATGATAAATTATTATCTTAGAGGTCATAACATATTTTCTTATCCAGATATGTTTCACATTTCTGGTTTCTCATGGATCTAGTTTTACAAATTATTTCACTCTTTGCATTGCTCTTTAATTTATAGTTGCATGGACCAAACAAGCATCTTCATCTTATCTGGTTAGAATACCTGCTTCTTACAACCTTAAAATTATGCTAAGTCTCATAGAACATTCATTCGATGCTTTTATATGTTATTCTTTTTTTCTCATTTTATTTTGTGAAACTGTTTTACACTATTATTCTGAAATCTTCTCTTGTGCTATGTAGCTACTTACCTGTGCTCTGTGTTCCTGTTACACATTCTAATGGTTTCCAGCTACTCTACATGGTTAGTGTTTTTTATATTGTAATCCTCTCCTCTCAAATGCTGATGACCTAATTTCTAATTATATTTAATCACCAGCAAACTCAGAAAATTCTTAGCCTCCCCTGTTTTGTTAGCAGCACTCTTTCAGAATAGTTCTTCCCAGGACACTAAAAAGAAAAACTGAGCCGCTGCCACTTTTGAGTTACATAAAACACAAGCACTATGGAGATATTACTCTGTCTTATGTGATCTATACGCTGGATGTCAAGTTGATTTTTATCCTTCCCATGGAATGACTGAAGTAATTTAATACCTTTAACTTATAAGTGTGCCACAGTTATAATAGTGTTATATGATACTATTCAAAATGACTTCAGTTAAATTATCTCTTTTAATACTGAGGAGGAAGGAGATAAAGTAGCTGGCCTGATAGTGAACCATTCACTATTATTATGAAGGAGCAGAAATGAGGATGCTGTTGGTAGGAAAAGGGAACAGGTAATTCAATATAATCTCTTTGGAAAAAGCTGAAAACTGGACTTCTTGGTAAATGAACTAATGCAATTTGTGAGAAAAAGGGACCTTATCTATGGAATGCTCTATCTATGGAATGCTCTTATCAGGAAATTCCTGGTTTAAGATTGCTTTGTAATAAATAAACCCAGAATTTATGGATTTATGGAGCATGAGAAATATGGATATTTGATGACTATCTGGGGCATAGAGTAGATGATTCATGACTTAAATGTCCCACTGCTATTTGAGACAACTAAAGGCAATGAAATATTATGGTGTTGTAAAATGTCATAAATCCAGTCAGTATATACAGTGGGGAGCAATTAGTTTTCCCTTTGGAGAGAGAATTTGGGGAAGGATTCTACAGATGCCATCAATACCCTGTCTGCAAGGCAGATGCACCAAAGTACCCCAGCCAGCATCATGGAGAGTAAAAATGTTAATGTATATTTAGGCTGGCAGGCAACTTATGGGGGAAATAATCTATACAATTAAACCAAGAATTAAGTAAATTTTTCTGTTATTTAAGCTTACTGGAAAAGCCTCAAAATGAGATAGTAGTATGACTTCATTGTTTGAACCAGCAAACTCTGTTACCAGTTCAGGGTTGCCATATATCTAGATCCATTTACAATATATAATGGCACAATTGCTGCAAAGTGCACAGGAGATTTGGGGTGAGAGACCCAGAAATACTGGCATCTAAGTTCAACTCACATTGTCATTGGCTCGGGTTAACCACTAGTGGAGAAGTTGTGTGTCCATATTGGCTGTCTATGATAGAGAACTATCCTGCATCTCACTGTTAATGTGGTTGCCCTGGCATTTGACCTTGGGAGACAGGTTATCTATGAGCTGACCACTGCAGCACGGATGGCCTGTCCGCTCAGGAAGAAGCCTGAATGGAGGTCGCAGAGAGCATAGTACAGGATCATGTGGAATGTGATGCTGAGGATCGGTCATACCACATTGACAATGACCAAATAAGATGGAACTAGCATGCAAATGCATGATAATGTCAGCAACGAAAATATGAGAGGGCTACTGGCATTGTTAGAACAAGGAGCTCTTCGCGGAGTCTTCTCATTTCCTATGGTTGAAGGCCTCCACTCTGAAGTAATTTTTCTTTGGTTCTCAGCACACACATTTACCCGAATTCCAAAAAATACATATGTAAAAGTAGTTCTAATATATAAAAATGTCTGGGTCCTGAATTAATTTGATTTATTCTCTATAATACTTTCGGCTTGTTTGTGACCAAGGTCCTTTCCAAACCATTTTTTATCCCTTAGGCTGAATATTAACTGTATAACTAAAATAAAGCTCCCACCCTTTTTATAATCTGCAGGAAAAAAAAAACAGACGAAGATACAAAGCTGACTTCCCTCATGCTAACATTTAACTATGCTGCTACCAAAAAGCTCCCCGTGCCCATCCTTTTTACAACCTGTGTAAGGAGAAGAACATAAACATGTAAAGCTGGCCTTGCTCATCTAAATATTAATTATATAGCCAAACTTTCATGGCAACACACACATACGCACACGTGCACTTGTGCGCTGCCCCCCACACACACACGCACTCACCACTCCATACCCTCCCCATTTCAGTCCGCATTAGATCTCTCTAAAGCGGAATGGCCGGGTAATCCCACTCTTAAGAAATCTAGTGTGCAGCCAAAGCAAGGAGGAAGATTATCTTACTGTATGGAGAAATGTTGTATAGAACAATATTCTTCAAAATAAGTTCTTAGATTGACTATATCAGAATCCCCCAGACATCAGACTCCCCTAGACAATAAAAATGTAGATTCTTTGGCCTCAACACAGATTTGGAGTAGGGATCAAGAAAACTTTATTTTTAGCAGGTGTTCCGTGTGACTTCTAAGAATAATGATTATTACAATACTGGGTTAGGTGTTTCTGGAAAAGTTTTTAGTGTCACATGAATGCTTTTCCTTTCTTTCTAAGTAGGCTTGGGCAACTCAGAAGAATCTGCTGAGCCTTAGTTTTCTTTATCTGTAAAATAGAGCTAGTCCAGGTCTTACTAGTATAATCCATTGTCCAGTTGTTCAGTTTAAGCGTTTTAGAAGGAACTATTCAAACAAACAGTGCTCTCTTAGAGTATTTTCCCTGTAATTCTGTCATTGCTAGTGTGCTCTGGGGAGACGTCTATAGCCACAAGAGCAACAACACTTGGAGAAGAAAAATATATTTTCTGAGGAGAATGCCAGTGACTACAAGGTCCAGGCAACTTGCTCAGTTCTCCGAGGAATTAGCAATGTGGCTACTCCATCTAATGCACTGGGATGTGATTAGTGTGTTAATAAGAGGAAATGTTGTTGTGTCTCTTTGAGCTGCAAGTCTGTGAATTTTCTCAGTAATTTATACACAGTTTAAGGAATTTTTAATTTTTAAAAATGTTAGATATTTGCTTTATTTCTGCAACATTTTCCCTCTAGAGTATATGTATGTAAGGAACAGCCACAAAACTGTTATAGGTCTATTAAAAGGAGACCCCCCAAAAACCGGAATTATCTTCTGGAAGGTAGGCACCTTGTAGTACAGGCTTGCCTCACGAGGAGGGTGTTTTAGGAACCCATCTGTATCACAGTACCAGCTAGAACTGTTATGAGAGGCACATTTGGCTTCAATTAATTTTTTTTTCAGAATTCTTTTAATGTGCTTGCCTGTTTCATGATGGGTGATTTGGAAGCACACCTGCCCACACTGCACTGAGTGTTCAGCAGTCTCACCAAAAACACAGTATGACCCCCTTGGCCCACCCTCCTATTCACATGATCTTACCCAAAGCAACATTTTTTTGTTTCCCTGGATGAAAAAAGTTCTCAAAAGAAAACGTTTTGCCAATGTGGAAAAGGTGAAACAAAAAAATGGCAGAAGCACTAAAAGGGATTCAAATTGACAAGTTTGAAAACTGTTTTGAGCAGTGGAAAAGCATCTCAGTGGGTGTATTGCATCAAATGGAGAGTACTTTGAGGGTGACTGAAGTTTAAACATACAAAAATAAATACATATTTTTTAATAAATAAATTCTGGATTTTGGGGGCTCCCTCATATTTTTAAAATTTAGTTATAAGCCATATGCCTAAAATACTTTAGTTGAAAGTTTAGCCCTTTATGTGTCATAAGTTACAAAATTGATAGTTAATCTTTAGTGAGAAGGCTTAACAATTATGAGCTGCAAGATAACAGAAAGATAGATTGTTGCCACAAGATAATGGTCACTGACTGTAAGATAAATATCAAGGCGAAGTCATGGCAAAGCCTGGCCATTTATCAAATGTAGACATTGAAGAAAAGCAGGATACATTTATCAAGAACTGTTCTAGTCCAAAAATTTTATTTTTCTCGTCCTAGCTGACCTATGATTTAGATGCTGTCATTTCACCTGTACAGCTAAATGACTTGGGCCCCTACTGCATTACTTTGGTTTATATAACCTTCATTTTCGAGTGATACTTTTTTTTAATCCAAGAAATATCTTACAGTAATAAAATAATTAAGAAAGTAATTAATTTGGCCTAGTTTTAGGTTTTTTCTTTCTAATTGGATTTTTTTATGCCCTCATATATTTCCTGAATGTTACTTAGTATAGTTCACATTAAAATGCACATCCAATAAGATAGTAGGATAAAAATTTAAATAAAAAAGCTAAAACTAGGGAGAATTATACTCAAAATTATTTTAATATAGGCATAACAACCCTAACAAGTATACTAATTGCTTCTATACCTCTTACTCCCTGACGTGTGACCTACTGAACCACAGGCCTGGTATTATCATTTCAAGGCTTGACAACTCTATTATCATCATCATTTATACCGATTACTGCTCTAAATTACTATAAAAAGAGTCCGCGCTTCTCCTAATGTAACATGTTATACATTCCAAACATGATGGAATCCGTTTAACTTCTTAAAGAATGGGATCTACAGGCCAGCTTCTTAAAATGGAGAGCAAGCCCCCAGTAATTAGTAGGCTGAGAGTATGAGAAAATCATTGTATAACTGGTACAAGTATATAAACTTTATTTCCAGATCTACATAAGAATGGAATTACTTACAGACATTGGAAAGATATTTTTCATTCTACTCCCTAAATATTCAAGGCACTTGAGTATGGTGTTCTCCTTCCAGAATCTTGCCCAATTCCTGCACTTAAAAAATTTTCCTCTCTCAATGTGAGAGATACTAAACAAAATTAATGAAACCATGAACCATAAAATATGGTTACCTGAAAGCTTTTAACCTCTTTCTTCACTGCTGCCTTCATTCATTTATGTGTCCAGCCAAAACTTATTGAATGGCTGCCATGTGTGTTGTTTTGTATATTATTAAAGTAAAACCAACAAAATAGATGAATAAAGCACAATCTCTCCATTGAGGAAATCCTATTCCAGTGAAGAATATATATATTCATTAGGCTGTGGATATATGTATGTATGTATATATATATATATGTGTATATATATATATATATATATGTGTGTGTGTGTGTGTGTGTGTGTGTATGCACATATACATACATATACACATGCCTGTATATGTTTAGTTAAGGACAGTAGTTGAGTACGAGAGAGAGCATATGTTTGGTGTAGGGTTCAGAAGTAAGTAGGAAATGTCTCAAAACATAAGACAAGTTTAGGATATAAAAGATCTTGTATACTTTGCTGAGGAGTTTGAATTTTATCCTGTAGGGAACAAAAAATTATGGAAAGATTTTCAACATAAGAATAATGGAATTATGTCTGACTATATTGAAGGCATCATGCAAGCAATAAATATTGGAGATGGTAAGTCTCTGTCACACTAAGAATTGCTGGTTGCTTGAAAAAAAACAAATGGAGAGTAGAGGTGATGGGAAGAGCATTAACTAAAGATGTATGAGAGAGCAAATTGACAGACCTTGGTAAGTTATTTAGGGATGTGAGGGGAAGGAATGACTCAGAGATGACTCTGTTTTTATCTGGGAACCATAGAATTGTGTGGTTTTTTTTTAAAGAAATGGACTTTGTGGTGAAACTATAAAACTGTTTCCACCACTTTTCATTTTAGCAGTGCCACCTTGGGTTAGTTGCTCAAGCTCTTTGTGCCTAACTTTTCTTACTTGTAAATAGGTACAATAATTATTTTTACCTCCTAGGATTGTTATAAGGATTAATGAATTAATATATTTGATGATATTAAAATGGTGCCTGGAGTATAGTAAGTGTTGAATAAATCTTTTTCTTCTCCTTCTCCTTCTCCCTATTATTATTATATCGTGATTATTATCACAGAACATCATTGTTATCAACTGATATCATGATGCTACCAACCGAAGTAAAGAATTTCAATGAAGGTGGCTTTGAGGAAAACATAACAAATCCCATTTGGGACTGATCAAACATTTTAGTCAGACATCTAGGCAGAAGTGATAAGTAGGAAATCAGAAATGCAGCTCTGGAAAGAGATGATAGTTAATACGTAAACTTGGCAGTCAACTGTATACAGGTCACAGCTGAGGCTATAAAATAATAGCCTCAGTTTGGATTGCCTAAGAAAAAGAGTAGGAAAACAAAGGAAGGAAGGAATAATGACAAGCAAATTAGCTCTCGTGGAAATATCAATATTTAAGCAACAGGTAGAAGATGAGCCATCATAGTAGCCTGAAGTTCGATCAGAGGTGTAATGAAAGAATGTGGAAAATGGGTCAGATAACCAAAGGGATAGAACTTAATAAGGAAGAAGATGGAGAAAATTGCACTGTGAAGTTCTAAAAATACTATATAGCCTAAAGAGTACTCAGAGGAATTCAACAAATGATTATTGTGAATGAAGTAATTAACTAAAATGATAATTGACAAATCACTGGTGACATAGAAAGTTATTTTCATACTGTTCCTATCGCAGTGATTAACATGTGAATACATTGAAAATAAATATTAGACTAAAAAAAGCAGTTTAAGCAATGTTAGGTATGCAATTCAGATTTCCGTGGGTTATTAATGAGGAAATGAGTAAAGCTATACTTTGTAAAAATATAACTGTAGACATATTTTCTATTAATGTGAGTTATATGCCATCTGAATTTGCTCCTATACTATTATTCACATCATTGTAAGGATAAACGAGTCTGTAAATTTTAACCATGGGTTGAGGAACATAACACCCATTTATGAAGAACCTAAGAAAATTAACTGGAGGAAAAAAGAAGTTAAAATTTTGAGGCAAGTAAACTGTCTGGAGATAAGCAAGTTAAATGCCAAAGAGTTCTTGTACACAAATAATAACCAATCAGAAATTATAGTGGTAAAATGATTCTATATACATAACCAAAGGTGAAATGTGATAGCTAAGATCCACCTTTACAAGAAATGAGTGAGACCTATAATATTTTGCGTGCCTTAATAGAATGAATAGACCAATTTCTGAATAGGAAGATTGGAAAACAATTATTTACTTTCAGATTTGTTTATATATTTTATTTAATTTTAATCAAAATCCCTATAGGATACCTTCAGGAAATTTAA